>JAJHUR010094777.1:0-11053 GCA_027495735.1 Lutjanus campechanus | reverse complement strand
GCTAATCCATCAAGCGGTGCGGCTCCGTAGCTTACCAAAGTCGTACTAAAACATTTTGACAGATTTTTGAGCGCTGTGTACCACATAAAATCGGATCGAGGTCAGTAAACACAACCAGAATTAATACATAAGGCGCACTGGATTATAAGGCGCACTGTTGATTTTTAAGAAAATTAAATGATTTTAAGTGCGCCTTATAGTCCGAAAAATACGGTAGTTCCTTTTTCTCAAATTCCTATTTATTTATTTTTCTGAATCAGATGGTAAATTGGCGTATTTTATATTTCAAAAATTCCCATTTTTTGACATGTGTTGTTAATTCTTCCGAATTTACAATTTCTGTAATTAGTGATTTAATCTTTTGATAGTAATCATTATTTTTAGTTATACTCGAGTTAAACTTCCAATATTTGTTGGAACAAGTCCGCCTGTTATTAGGCTTCACATATAGGTAGTTCGTGATCAGTTAGTGGAGCACAGAAATATCAGAGCTGAGATCAAGACATAGCAAGTTGTTGGCAATTAACCAGTAATCAATTCTGGATTTGTAATTGGAGTTGAACCATGAGAATTTAGATATTCCTGGATTTAAATGTCTCCAAACATCAGTTAAGCTTTGGTCATTGCAGAAGTTGGTAAAAGTGTTGTTTGGATGACTTGCAGAAAATCTAGTAGGAAATTTATCATAAAATTCATCATGGACTACATTCAGATCACCACCTATTATAACGTTATCAGTTGAGCATGTAGATTTAATATTTTCTAATTGTAAGGCAATTTGTTCTAATAGGTTTTTATTTTCAGAGCTTCTGTTATAACCATAAATGTTGATTAAGATGAATTTGAAATCGTCAAGGTTTAGTATTAGCGTCAACCAATGACCATTAACATCTGCCATATGGGAGATAACCTGGCCCTTAAAGTTTTTCAGTAGGATGGCGACCCCTGCTGATCTTGAGGTGCCATGGCTGAAATAGACTTCATCTCCCCATTGTTTCGACCAGAAAGTAATATCTTCAACCTTGGAATGTGTTTCTTGCAGAAAAATAATATTAACGTTTTTCCCTTTACAGAACAAGAAAAAGTTTTTCCTTTTAGTTATGTCTCTTAGACCCCTTGCATTGATAGACATCAGAGAAATGTCATTTTTTAGCTGGAACATACAACACAAAATGAATAAGGACTAAACTGATCATTTGTATCTGCAGAATGGTTAATTACATGGCTTTTAAATTTCCCCATCCATATATCCTTACCCCACTGACTCCTCCAATATATCATATCTGTTGCATGAGTTTCTTGAACAGAATGAAAGTCTGCCCCTTTATTCTGGCAATATAAAATAAGAAATTTCCTCTTCAATTGATTCTTAATACCCCTGGCATTAACAGAAAGAATAAAAATTGACATCAATCAACAAATAAGGAAAAACAAGGAAAAAACAGAAAAGGGGGGGGGGGTTAAACAAAAAACGCACCTACTCAGAGACCGGGTTGGGAGCGGGTGCAACTATGACTGGCTATTGCAGTAGATCAGGCCATATTTAAAAATAAAAAGTTTTACCTCTCTACATTTCTCTCAATCAATCAGACAAAAACCAAGATACCAGTCAAAGCAATATTTTCGGTAGGCAGGCTAATCTATTAAAAATGTTCCAAAAAGAGAGGTGTTTCGTCTCTCTCGAAGAGAGTAATCCCAACAAAAGAAAAAAAAACATATCAAAAAACTAAAATTGTGGGTAGTTAGCCTGTTAGAAATGTTTCAGAGAGAAAAAAAACAAAAAAAAAACAAAGGGAGGGGGGCAGATGTCTCAAAGTCAAGGTGCACTAACAGCCAGCGGCTGTAGTATTACTGAGGAGAGGGGTAAAAAGAAGGCATCTTACATGTCCTTGGCTGTAATTCTTTTACCCTCGATGTAGGCGTGCGCTCCTCTGAAGCCGGCTTTCTTCCCCTCTTTCCTTGCCTTCTCTACCTGCGGCCACAGCTGATTCCTGGATTCCTTAGCTTCTTGCGTCAGGTCCTCCATGATCTTTATTCTTCTTTCTTTGAGGAACTCCGCTGTTCTGGCATCCCTCCAGATCTTATCCCGGTGGGATCTTGACAGAAAGCGTACTATGACGCGGCGGTTGGAGAGCTCGTGTCCAGAGCGCGGACCCACTCGGTGAACGATGTCCACCGTGAGAGCCAGCTGGTTCGCAATATCAGGGGAGATTTGGCCAAACAGGTCAATGATGATTTTTTTGATGTCCTCCCCTGTCTTCTCCGGTATCCCCGCAACTCGTAGGTTCCATCGTCTCGAGTAAGCATCCATGTCGTTGTATTTGTCACGGAGCTCCGTGCTCGTCTTCCCCAGAGCTGCGGCCTCAGCCTGGAGGGTGTTCATCTGTCCGGACATGTCCTCCACCTGTCCCCACAGAGCCTCCAGTGAGTCTGTGACACTCTTCGTTGTTTTTGTGTTTTCTTTCACTGCTTCCTCCAGTGATTGGAGTCGTTTGAGGGATTCGACTTGTCTCTTCTCTATTCTCTCCAGAATGCTTAGTGACACCATTTCACAGTCCTCCGGCTCGTCACTCACAGGTTTCTTTTTTTTCCTCTTTGATTTTGGCCCTGTGGGGGCTTCAGGTAAGTGTTCCGGAGTCGGTTCTTCTTCCTCATCAATTAGGCTGTCTATTACCTTGAGTTGGTCGTCCAGGCAGTTACGTGCATAGGCATGCATCGAATTTATTAGGTTTTTGTCCACATCCATCACAATGATGTCTCAACTCACACAGGTAACTCAGTCCGACGCTGAAATGTTTGTAGCGCACGTGGAGGAGGAGGAGCCCGTCTGTTGTTTGGTGCTTATCCCGGTCAATTTCTGAGCAAGTTCATTTAGTTCCTTTTTCCCTCTTTTTTTCTCCCCTACCGAACTCTGATTTTAAATTTCAGAGAGGTAAATTTTCTTTTCTTTGGTTTTCTTTTAGTTTCTGCTCATGCTGCAGAGCCACTCGACTGCTGTCTCAAGACGTCATCTCCCGGCAGATGCTCTCTCAAGTCGCTGCTCACCGTAGTCAACGTTAATCTAACTAATCAACAGGAAGCACATGATTGATGAAGACATCAAGTAATAAGCTCTGCTTCGCATGTCCTGAACCTCATGATGTTTGAATCATGAGTGTATGTTCTTGCTTTATATATTTTAGGAACTGACTTTTCATTTCTCATTCTTTATATTAGCATTAACCTACTGATATGTTAATAATCTTAGTAATAACCTTAGTCTTTGCTTTCTCTATTCCAGATGAATGTCATGTGTTTAGACTTTTTCAACATCTAACGACATATAGATTGTAAGTCTATCAATGTCTAATTGGGAAACTTGTCATACCTCGCAAAATGATAAGTTTTGAGTTAAAATGCCACTCTGCCTTAGCTTGACCCCCAGAGGAACCCTTGGGGTGTGTGTGTGTCTTTCTACCCCTCCTCTTTCACCCATCTCAGGAGAAGATAAGCAGACATATTCCTTCAGCCTAAGAAACCCTAAGATGTGGACATTAACTTGATTTTATTATTATTTCATTTGCTGTGTATATAGGAATACCTACACCCTATATAATATGATGTCGTGACATGATTACCAGTCATAACTTTGCAAACCTGATTAATCTTGTATGTTACTTCTTATAAGTTGATAACATCTGGTTTATTAAAGTGTTAATCAAGTGTGTATTAATGTGGCACTTCTCAGCAACTGAGAAAGGTCGTACATGGAAAACATGGAAGCATTAAGCTTTAATAAACTTGATCAATCTTTTAAGAATTTTAAGAATTTGGAACAAGGGAAAGAATTAGAAAGATAGATTTATGGGGGGGAGTGGTGAAGTTTCGCGCCACTGAGACCAGACCCCCGCCCCTTCCTACAGAAGACTACTAAGCAAGAGAAGTCAGGAGCTTCTCTGGTCACTCACTTCACTCTTACCCTACTCTACAGTCTTCAGAGACCTAGAGATGAAGATTCTTCGGACTCTTTTCAGCCTCATGATGGTCAACGCCTGACCCTCTGCTTGAGCTTGAGCTCTCTGCCTGACAGAGAGAGGACAATTGAACACAAGCCGCACCGAACGCGAGGAATGTGGTGCGTGAAGATGACTTCTGTGAGAGACAGAAAGACTCAGATTTCAAATTAGAGAAACCTACAAGAACTCTGAAATGCCTGATCTTCTAACAAAACCAAAGTTAGAAGAACCAGGGCAGTTGCCCGCATCTCCACCCAAGTGGAGGTGTGTTGTGAAGATGGGACGATTCTGCTGCCTGCAGAGACAAGAGATCCAGAATGCCCGAGCATGCCGCTCCAACGAGCTCCAGATGAGAGGAACGGACAGATCCGCCACCGGCGCGGGACCCTCTGAGAGACCCAAGAGCCTGAGACCCGGCGTGTTTCTCCTTCCTCCTCCAAAGCAACCCCTTCTCTGGTCATCGAAAGAACCAGGTGATACAAATGCCTTTCCTGTGACATTTGGGGTTGATGCTCTAGGTTATAGAGAGTAAAGATTAGGTTCAGATCAAAACTCGACAACTAACTATTTCAAATACTCTTTTTTTGGCTTCCCTTCTCTCTCAACTGCTGAATGGTTCCTTAAACAGTGAATTTCACTGCTTTGTCTTAAAGATGTTGTCCACTTATGATTTAATGACTTAACAATGCATCTGACTAAGATCTGCTTGTTTCGATTTGACGGTCCTTGTTCGCAAACATAGGATACTGTATTGATGCTTCAGTCATTCAATCAGTTATGCTTTCGTTCATCGTTGTTCTCATTGTATTCATTATGTTCGCTCATGCTTGTCCATTTATGTTTGTTAGTATTTGTTTGTCCATTTATGTTTGTTAGTATTTGTGTCTAGTTAGTACTTAATAAATCCTTCATTTATAAAGAACTGATCTGTGAGTTTGTGTGTATGAAATATGATGGTCACTGTACACAGGAAAAGAACTCCGTAGCAACCCTCAGACTAGGGTTGTCACAAGAACCGATACTTCCGGTACCAATTCGAAAATACAAAAAAATACATCGATACCTGCTTTTTTCTGGTACCGTCAGAACCGAATATTCAATTTTTCCCTCGGCGAGCCGTGTCGATTCTTGGCGGAACTGACGGGGGCAGTATACGTGTGTGAGCAGCACAGAGCAGTCAGCGGCGCTGCGTTTCAGCTGTAGCGATCATAGAAGTCAACGGAGGAGCCATCGTACCGTGTATAGAGGATCTTTGTGCAGCACACGGGTCTCCTATTGGACACTGGCACACCATGTGATGGCGCACGGTTTTCCTATTGGACACTGAAAATCGAGGAAGCATAACACAGACACAGCGGAGGTGCCGTTTGAAAGGCGGAGATGTCCCCTTTTCGCCAAAGAAAAAAGTACGTTTCTATCTATCGGCATTCCAGAAATATGCGCGATTAAGTAAAAGATATCATCAGGCATCGTGGGCGATGCCGTAGTTTCCAGAGGGTTAAACACGTGTGAAGATGGCAGAGGGTGAGGCTGAGCAGCGTCTATCTCTTATTGTATTTTATTTATTTATTTCAAAAGATTGATTGCAGTACAACAGTTTATTTTTTACCACTACATTACAAGATATTTTTATATATTTAACAGGAGAGTGTTTTTTTTAAAACATGTTAAATAAATGCTGTTCCAAATTCAAAGACATAATCATGTAAATAATCGTGATTTCAATATTGACCAAAATAATCGTGATTATGATTTTTTCCATCATCGAGCAGCCCTAGGCCTACGTAAGGTGACTTGATGAGATACTGTCTGACAGTCTCACAGCCCAAAATCAGCGAAGCTTTTGAAAGGCACAAAAAATATGACACAAATTCAAACGAAGCAAAAAAACTGAATAGGGCAGTAGCAGAGTTTCTGTGCATCGATCAAGTCCCCATCTACACAGTAGAAAAATATGGATTTCGCCAAATGCTTGAGCAACTCAACCCCAAATATCAGTTACCAAGCAGAAACTATTCCATGTACACAGAGATCCCCATAAGCACAGTATTGCTTGTTTTTATAGTGGTGTTAAATATTTGACAGTTTAAAGCAGTTTTCAATAAATTAGTGAATTTAAAAGTACATGGGTTCTGTTGTTTTATTTTTTAAAATCGTGGTATCGAATTAGTATCGAGAATCGTGGAAAATCACAGGTATTGGTATCGACTACTGAAATTCTGGTATCGTGAAAACCCTACCTCAGACTGAGTCTCAATTAATGAATAGGCTATCAATTTCCCTTTTTCAAGGGTGGCGCCCAGAGGTTTATTTAATTTAAATTCAATTTGGCTATTTAATACAAGTAGCTACTGACTATTTCTGATAGCCGGAAGTGAGGGTATTTCCTCTACTTCCTCTTACCAAAATAAAGCACTTGCTCTAACGCTAGTCAAGCATATTCCGCTACACCTGTCCAACAGAAAGACAGCAACCTCTGCATCACTTTCTTAGGCCCTGCAGATGCCTCAGTTGTCTCCACAGCTCAAAGGCTGCACCGATGTTGACTCTGGTTTGTCCTCTAGCTTTATCCAGAGCATTTTTCATCACAGCCTTTTTCTGCCTCCGGCTTTCTTTTCTTTGCCTGTTTAGCAGGGCGAGCCGTTACAAGTAACGCTGGAAGTGGTATTTTTGGCTGCATTTTCTCTGCCATTGCACCCTTATGAACTTATTCTCCTGCTAACTTGGTATTTCTGATGAGGAGTGTGCTGAATATTTCCGGCAACGATGAAACATGATGAGTGCGCATGCAGGGAGGAGGGACTGAGGGGGGCGTGGGCAGGACGAGACATGAAGGCATCTGATTGGTTCCTTTCCATTCGGACCGAATGGCAGTTTTTACAGGCCTGCAACTGACACAGAGGTCTGATTCTTTTCGTTCCTTTTTCTGAATACATAATGTATTGACTACTCTTAGGATGGAAGGACCATTTCACCAAGTATAACAAAAAGTGTTTCTGAACAGGATTACCAACTATAGCTTTAAGAGCAAGCAACTCACATTTCTTTATGTTCAAGCAGAGTCCAGATGCAGCAGAGAAAGTATTTATCAAATCAATACATAAAGGTATCTGAGAAAGGTCTTTTAAAAATAATGTTGTATCATTAGCCAGTTGGCTGATGATAACTTTGTTGCCTGCTATTGAGATACCTTTTAATGGACTAAGCTTTATAGAGTCAGTGAGTAGCTGAGTGCAGAGCAAAAAGAGATAAGGCGATATGAGGCATCCCTGCCTAACCCCTCGTTTAAGGAAGAAGCGAGGAGAAGTACCAGTATGCAATCTGATTGAGCAGTTTCCATTTGTATACATTGTTTTGATAGCACTGCTAAAATATGAACCAAAGCCAAACTTCTCTAAGGCAATGAATATGAATTTATGTTCAATTGTGTCGAAAGCCTTGTAAAAATCTAAAAAAAAAAAAAGAATGAAACTTTCATCAAAGCATAGATCTGAATAATCAATTAAATCAAGTACTGAATCTGATATTGTTAGAGATGTGTCTGTTTCTCATGAAGCCGAATTGAGTCTCGTCAATTATGTGGTCCAGAACAGTTTTTATTCTTTTAGCAAATATCAATGCAAATATTTTATAATCATTATTAAGTAAGCAGACTGGACGCCAGTTGTCAATGAGGAGTAAATCTTTCTTTGGTTTTGGTATTAGGGTTATGAAGGCCTTGGGTTAAGGTTGGAGGAAGGGATTCATTGTCTATACATTCTAAGAAAAGACTAAGGAGGAAAGGTGCAAGCTGTTTGGAGAATGTTTTATAGAATTCAGAAGTAATACCATCCGTGCCTGGAGATTTATTAGGCTTGAGGTGGTCAATAGCAAATATAACTTCCTGTAGTGTTAGTGGTTTGTCACAAGATTCTTTCAATTCAGTGTCAATTAACTTAGTTTCTCTAAGAGATCCCAAAAATTGAGGTAGATTCTTCACTATATTTTGATTCGTATAATTTTTATAGAAATCTGAACAATATTTAGCTATTTTTCCAGGGTCTTTTGTAATGTTCCCATCAGTATTTAGTTTTTGTATTGTGTTATTTTTAGCATGAAATTTATCAAGTCGAAAAAATATAAGCGGTATCATTTTCGTACTTTGAGTTATACCCATACAAGTCAACTAGCAAGATTACAGTATCATTGATATTAGTAACCAAAAATAAAGAAATGACCTTTAGGATTACCTTGAGAATGTAAAATGACCCCATTGAACGAATTCTTCAAAATAGCAACACCTGCTGCTCTTTCTGAGCCATGTGATAACCAAATATCATTGCTCCCCTGTGCTTTCCATAACTGTGTATCGTTTTTAACTGAATGTGTCTCTTGGAAAAAAGAAAAGTCATTTTTTTTGCTGCTTTGCAAATAGAAATAAGGCTTTTTGTTTGATATTCTGTCTCAACCCCCTGGCGTTAAGAGAAAAAACAGAAAAAGACAATGTAACAAAGAAGTACTAGGAACAAGTACTGTAAAAAGTAGAAAATCTCAAGTACTAGAAGAATATGGAGAATGATCTCTATCCCTTAATAATAGTGAACAATAAAACTATATGATCTAGTGTTAAACAATCTCCTCATAAGGTAGACAATACCAGCAAGAAGTGGCTTCATTAATTTAAGAAGGGGTGAAAAGTAAAGGGCTTAACATATCTATCAATTACAAAAAATAAACTACACACTTTTTTCATTATTACTTTCCTTCTTTGTCCCCCATCGCTATAGTAATAAGGCACAGTCTATATCACATCACCTTGAACTCAAAGTTAGATCTTTAGTAGCCCTCAGTAATCTTCTTGGAACATATGAACAGTTTTGAGTGTGGAGTGCAATAGAGGGTGATGAGTCCACACAAAAAAAAAAATTAAAAACTTGGAGGTAAAAAATAAAGCCAAGAAATTAAAGATTCAGGCTGTGTGGCGTTGCATTGACCTCAAAGGTTGCTTCTTCAGCAATTATTAAAAGTCATCTTGGAGGAAATTGTGAACAGTTTTATATGTGAGATGCAATAACAGTGGGTGATGTGTTCACGCAAAACACTTCAAAAAAGAAAGGCAAAAAAGAGCAAAAAATATATTTTTTTTTGTTTTGTTTTTTTTTCCTCCAACATCATCCAAGCCATAAGCTCAAGCCAGAGACTTTATCAGCCTTGTGCTCGAAGGTCATGACTTCAGTAAACCTTTAATTTGTCATCTTGGAGGAAGTCACAGGAAGTTTTAAGTGTGGGAAGCCGCACCAGTGGCTGATGTGTCCATTAGGGACCAATCAAGCTGCTCTGGACATACCTCCTTTCCATCAATGATGACACGGGTACCTGCAAAATGTGCCTTCTTTCCTTCTTTCTTTGCAGCTTCAATCATAGGCCACAGCTTGTTTCGCATTGCTTTGTCATCAGCAGTTAAATCTTCAGCGAACCTCAGCTTATTGTTTTTAAGGTATTCACTCTTTTTAGCTGTCGTCCACAGAAGGTCTCTTGTAGATCTATTTGTGAAGCGGATAATAGTTGTCCTGGGCCTGTTTGTTGTCCCTTGGTTTCTTCCTAGGTGGTGGACAATGTCAATGTCATCCATAATTTTCTGCTGAGAGCCAGGTACCGTAGCACAGCAGATGTTGATAACCTTAGCCTTGATATCTTCTGGGTTACCTTCAGGGACACCATGGAGTCTGAGGTTCCATCTTCGTCCGTATCTTTCAGTCTCATTAAGCTTAAGTTGCAGTTCTGTTATTTGCTGGTCATATCTTTCACTGGCAGTTTTGACCTCTCTCATATCAGTCTTTAGTGACTCAACTTCTGCAAAGGCGAAATCAATGGACTTCTTCAGGGCTTCAGTGCTCACAGCCTTCCTGGTGATCATGCCCTCCAGATTATCTGCTCGCACATTAATTGCGGCGACAATGTTGTTCTGTAAGTCTGCTAAAGATATCTCAGCTTTTTGTTTTTTTTCTTTTGGATTGACCAGTGTATCAGGGGCAGAAACTGGCAAGGGTATAAGATCAGCATCTTGATTGCAAGCGTGGGTTTCAGAGACTGCATAATCGTGATTGGTGTTAGCTGAAGTAGCAGCAGTAGATGCAGTAGTAGCTGAAGAGCTTGTTGGCGTCTTGTGAATATTTATAGGTACTCCAAAAATCATACCTTCTTTGTAGACAGGAGGTTCTTTCTCTTTACGTTTCATCCCTTGTTCATTTGGCTTCATGTTGACAGAGGTTAAGGCTCCACTCACAGCAGCGATGTAGCTATTTTGGCCTAGCTGTGTTTGTGCGTTTCAGTCGGCAGGGTGGGCAATTTACTAGTGATGGGTCTGATGACACTGAAACCTCGGCGCATGCGCCGAGCAAACAAGGCAAAACCCCGTGTTGGTGCGTGTATCACGTCAAGAAAAACCACGTTACCGATACAGTTCCTGTGTCGTTTGGTTGTGAATGCGGCAAATTGTATTTATAAACAGGAAATGTATCGACACGGTTGTGGGTTTTGTTGGATGGAGATAGTTTGCGTTGTTTGCTTTTCATTGGTTTTTGGCTTGTCACCGAATACCATGGATCAACGAAGGAAGAGGAAGTTTTCTCCCGTGTGGGATCATTTTGATCTTATCTCGGAGAATAAGGTAAATTATTATTCCATTCTCGTTTCCACTATTGATCATTTTTCTTTCGGGTTATTCCAATTTCTTTCTGAAGAATATTGAATTAGTTTACAAGGATTAACTTTTATTTCTATTGTAGGTGAAATGTAGGATTTGCTCCCAGGAGCTGTCCCACGATGCAGGGGGAGGGCCCTCCGCATCATGAAGGACCTCACCCACCCTGCTCACAAACTGTTTCAGCCCCTCCCCTCAGGCAGATGGCTGAGGAGCATCCAGAGCAAAACCACCAGGCTCAAGAACAGCTTCTTCCCCGAAGCAGTTAGACTGATGAACTCTAGCCATGCTCCATAGACTTTCACCCCCCCCCCCCCCCCCCCCCCCCCCCCCCCCCCCCCCCCCCCCCCCCCCCCCCCCCCCCACCCCCCACAAA
>JAJHUR010094776.1:0-10639 GCA_027495735.1 Lutjanus campechanus | reverse complement strand
GACAGAAAGTTGCCTTTATGAGTCTTTCTAGCAAATAACAAAACACTTAGTAGATGATACTGGAGGGTTAGAAAACTCTCAGCCAACAGGGATCAGTCAGAATATGCCAGTGATTTCTGACCACACTTTTTACAGACTGAGAAACAGGTGAAAGACTGTCGTAAAGTCAACAGAAGAGGCTATTTCTGTCTTTTCCATGAGCCTTTGACAAAAATGCATTTTAAATTCTTTGGCCATGATTCTATTGTTAGAAACGGAGACAGGTCATTAACCTGTCTCTCAAATTCTTCCTCAGAGCTACAGATTCTTTTTATTCATCGAAGTTGACTGCAGGGCAAGCTCCTCTCAGGCTGCATAGATGATAACATGACTAATGAAAATAGTTATTTCTCTGTATCTTTTTGTGAAAGACTGGCATATAGATTTACAAAAATAAATACAGAATGTTCTGGACAAAGGTCAAACTACAGTAACTGGCCGGTCAGTATTTTACTGTAAAAGTTACGTTTTTTATTCTTATATTCTAATTCTCTGTGGCTCTGTGGGACTCTCACTGTTGTCTGTGCTTACACACCAAACAGCAGTTCAGAGTATTCAGCTTTCTGCCTTCTTAGAGACCCTGAATGGAGTCCTGCATGGGGCTCCAGTAGTCCTACTGGGAGACTTCAACACACACGTTGGCAATGATGGAGATGGAGATGGAGATGGAGCCTCTGGACAGACCTGGCAAGCCCAAATATGGTGTGTGGGTGAGCTGGGAACGTTTGGAGGAGGCCTCTGTCTGGGAGACGTTCAACTCCCACCTCCAGCTGAGCTTTTTTGGCATCCCTGTGGAGGTTGGGGACATTGAGCCGAAGTGGTCAATGTTCAAAACGCCCATTGCTGAAGCTGCGGCTGAGTGCTTTGGTCTGAAGGTCATAGGTGACTCAAGGGGCGGCAACCCTCGAATATTGTGGTGGATACTGGTGGTCAGGGAATTTGTCTGACTGAAGAAGGAGGCCTTCCGGGATATGTATCTTGGGGGACTCTGCAGGCAGTTGCAAGGTACAGACAGGCTCGAAGGATGGCAGCCTCACAGGCAAAGCAGTGGGTGTGGGAGGAGTTCGGAGAAGCCAAGGAGAAGGACTTTTGGTCGGCACCAAAGCACTTCTGGAAAACCGTTGGGCCAGGAGAGGAGAGGAGAGGGAAATGGAGGACCATCCAAGTTGTATATAGCAAGGATGGGATGCTGTTGACTTCAAATGAGGAGGTAATCCTGTGTCCGGGTTCTCGGCAGTAAGTCAGACTCTTCTCTGGTGAGAATTGGCCTCTGTTAGGGCTGCGCCTTATCACCAGTCCTATTCGTGACATTCATGGACAGGATCTAAAGGCAAAGTCATGGAAGGGAGGGCATGCAGTTCAGTGGCCTGAGGATTGCAAAGCTGCTTTTTGCAGATGATGTGGTTCTGATGGCATCATTGGTCTGTGTTCATGAGTGCATTTTCACCAGTGAATAATCACCTAAAAATAAGAAATGTTTTTGTTACCTGAAAATGAGGCCTTTATATCAACAGAGGCCACCATGTTTCTACAGTAGTTCAGAACAGACAAACCAAACACTGGTTTTTGAAATGGACTTTGGAGTTTTGCAGCCACTATACATCCTCATATGCATACAAGAGGAGGGTGAGGTGATGTAAATCATACACACCGATCCTTTAAATTGATAAAACTTTGTTTATTTGGATTTGTCCCTTTTTTCCTCCCCTTGTGAGCTAAGATTGTCCTTGGACCAGCATCCTGTGTCAAGCTGATCATCTGTGCTGCTCATGCAGGTAACAGTAGAAGTTTAACGAGTCTGATGCCAACTGAGGACAGGCAGTTTATTTAACCACACCAGGAAACATCTCTGGGATTCAGATACTGTTGTGTAAAAATCAATGTGAGGCATTGATTACTTTGTTCACTCAGTCTAGTGCTCCAACAACAACTACTGAGTGACAGAAGAGAAACAAACTTTACCTCTGCCCCATCATTAATGATTCATATCTTAGCAGCAACGCTTACTGACGTCAGACTTAAGTAAACATACTTCCAATAAGATAAGCTATCTGCACCCAAGTGTAATCAAAACTGCCGACTGCTGTCAGTGAGCGTCACTGAGCTCATCAGAGGGAAATATATGACTGCCCAGATAATATTGGACAGAAACTACTGACAGGATGTTTGTTAGTGTCAGTGAAGGAATCTGTGAGCCTCCAACTTTGTGTCAACAGCTTGTGTTTACCCCTGCGCTGTCTCGACCAGACAATACCCCTGAGGACAAAGCAGCTCCAGAAAGAAAAAGTTCTCCCAGTTTGGTGAAGGTGGCCTGCACAGAGCACTGACCTCAATCTCATCCATCAACTTTGTGAAGAACTTTACACCTCATTGTCCATCATCATCAGTGTTGGACCCTATGAATGTGACTGAATGTAAATTCCTGTAGTCAGGTTCCAGCTGCACATCAGTGCCCATGATTTTACAGTCACATGTTGAACTGATCAGGTATCCTCTGCAAAGTACCTTTAATGTTTCTCACCATTTAATGATTGGTTGCTAGAGTTCTGGAATTTCCCTCAGAATGCAATGCACTCCAAAATGCATTTAGCAACAATAATAACCTGTATTATAACTTATAATAACATAATATAATAAGGGCAGTAATTAGTCATTAATAATCATGTGGCGTGGTATTAGAATGAAGTGGTGTGTGTGTGTGTGTGTGTGTGTGTGTGTGTGTGTGTGTGTGTGTGTGTGTGTGTCTGTCTGTCTGTCTGTCTGTCTGTCTGTGTGTGTTTGTGTGTGTGTTGAGGGATGGATGACTGTGTGGTGCACAAAACGAAAGTGTAAGAGGTTAGATTAATCAGTAACTGTGGGGAAGGGCAGAGTGACTGTGTTGATCTGGTGACAATGCACTGAGATCACAGCAGTAAAAATCTACCCTCCTCCACCCCCCCTCCCACCTCGTGTTGTTTCTGGCACAGATTGTGAAGTTTCCAGTAAGCTACGTGCCGCACACACATTCTGGCCTGAGGCCAAATCTACCTGCTCGACAGGTATGTTGACCTAGTAGGAGGAGAGCAGAGCCACTCTCACCTCACTGAGGAGTGTGTGTGTGCGTGTTTGTATGCGTGTGTGTGTGTTTTGGGAGTGCTCTGCTCAGCTGGTTAATGATCAGGTCACACATTGCCGGTAAGCGAGGATTAAATCAGGTTTGTTGACATGAAGTTAGGTTAATAATGAGTGGAAGAATAATAAATTCTTGGATCACCATCTTAGTACAACAAAAGGACACAAAGTGTTTCAGATATTTGTGTAAAGCAATGCCAGCAAACAGCAGCTCGAATCTGATCAGAGCTGTTAACAGGCCTGTAGTTCTGGGATGTTAGATCAGTGTTTCTTGGTTGCTGTCACACATCTATTGCTGGGTTTTATTTCTGTACATTAACTGAGTTATTACAAACAGCTACAGCAACACATTGATTGGATAATTTTAGCTGTCAGGCTGCATCATCAAGAGAAATCAAATCCCACCGATTAACAGCCAGTCATGCAGTGCTTTACTGAGCCTTTATATCATCTTAAGTGTCACAAAGAACTGAACAAGAAATAGGTGTTTATGAACATTTTTAGCCTGTCTTAAATAATACTGGACAAGTTGAAATAAACACTTCTACCATATAACATTACAGTACTATAGAGCACTCAGAATCACAGATGTAAAGAACAAAAAAAACACAAAAAAAAGAAGAATTTGTTTGCTTGCCCCAAAGGACCTAAGGTCTTTTTTTTTTTTTGCAGAAAAATTCAATGTAGTCTTTCCATGATAACAGATGGTTGATCATGACACCAAAGTATTTGTAAAACATCTGATTGATTTTTTTCATCACGTTCACATGCACACTGTCTGAACTGGGTGTGTGTGTTGTGATGGAGTGCAAACAGCATTAGGAGCTTTGACTTCAAGAGACTTGGATTACACCAGACAAGTAGTATGGAGGCATGGAAGTCCGTCATAAATAATACTGGACAAGATTAAATAGGATGAAAAATATGCACCTTACTGTAATATCATGGGGCCATAGTTACTGTGTGGTTACTACATTTGACTTTTTAATGAGGAATAGGTAAAACTAACAGTGTCAGTTTGGGGCTTTTGGAAAGGGCTGACTGCTGCTTGCAGCTTTGTCAGTGGTTGTCCTCATTCAGAACACATGTCTGTTGTCTGTGTTGTGCAAATTCACCTTTAAAAAGAGATAGCAAAGTTCAGTTCATGTTAAAACAAACTAGTTCATGTTCATAGTTGACAATTTTCCATTTTGAACTAAGTTCACGTTTCCAAAAATGAACTAGTTCATGTTCATTTCTCCCCTTTTTATAAAAATCCGAATTTCAATAGAACCTCCTTCTACCAGAGACACAGCAGTCTTTATGATGATGTCATACTAAGTGGTGCATGATATTCATGTTTTATTTATTAGTCCCAGGATTATTCATGTCATGTCTACAGTTATTAAAGGGATAGTTTACCCAAAAATGAAAATTGCGTGCATTAAACAGATGACTGCACGCCCAGTGAAAGAAATGAGGCATCCCATACCAGACAGAAGACATGGCTGATATGAATTATTTATTTCCACTTTCAAATTACATGCCCCTTATCACGTCGTCCTGTGGTTGGTCTGTTTGCACCACAAACAAACTGCACAAGGGATCTGAGTGAAATGAGTCCTGGCTCTTCAGGTTGTCTCAGGAACAGGGACAGGGTGTTTTTACAACTCCAAAATGATCTGAGAGGACAGTACATTTGGAGACATTTGGAGTTCACAAGTCACTTCCCTATTAGGGTTGTCCAGTATTACTGTTCATTTGACTGTTCAATACGCAGATTTGACTATTTGTTACTTTTTTGTTGTTCAGTGCCACAATAAAGTCCTCTGTCAGCCTACATGAGCCTCATATTTTAGCAGCCAGGCAGGAGAAATTCTGTGGTGTGCTGGGATTTTATAACTGAACTATGAGCAGGATGCACTGGCCATCATGGTGCACTGAACTGCTGCAGCTCAAACATGCTGTGATGTCCACACAGGCTGTGATTCTGCTGCGAGGTGGCTGCTGAAGGTTTTATCTTATCTTTCTATATAGAGTTTGCAGAAGAGTTTGAAGAGGAGAAAATAACTGTTTTCTGACTGCGATCAGTGATTTCCCCCTCAGAGAGGGAGGGATGACAGGATAGAGGGAGAAGAGAAAACAGAAAGAAAAATAACACTGCCCTGCACCCAATTTTTTCATGTCTGTGACATATTGCGAAGATGTGGACAGTGAGAGGTGTCCTGTTGGTGATATGATGTCAATATGACTGTCAACAGATCATTTTTAATGTGTATTTTTACCGAGAACTACGTGCATGACATGGAAAAAATCTCCAGATGAAGCGTGGCGAGAGCAGCACCTGACACCCACATGAGTTGCGCTGCTCAAGCAGGCTGTGTTGACGAACTGGTTAATACAGGTGCCAAAATGAAAACCAGTAGGTAACGCCCCACACATGCACTACTCCAGCATGACGTGTGAACCAGCTTTAAGTGTGCATCCCAGCGCACCGTGGACACCGCACCGTCTCTCTTGTCTGCTCTTCACAGAAATGCAACATTTTTTTTAAATGAGGAAAGCAACAACTACACATTTTGCATTTAATACTGAATTTACAAGATGGCAGGAATGATTGAGATCTCACCGTTTCACTTCCAAACTCTGTATGCAAATAAATGTTTTGTTGTTTTAATCAGTGGCTCAACAGTAGCAGCCAACATGCTGAGATCAATATTTGGTGTGACTGCCCTTTGCCTTCAAAACAGCATCAATTCTTCAAGGTACACTTACACAGTTTTTGAAGGAAGCAGGTAGTTTGTTCCAAACATCTTGGAGAACTAACCACAGATCTTGTGTGGATGTAGGCTGCCTCAAATCCTTCTGTCTCTTCATGTAATCCCAGACAGACTCCATGATGTTGAGATCAGGGCTCTGTGGGCACCACACCATCACTTCCAGGACTCCTTGTTCTTTTTTACACTGAAGATAAGTTCCTAATGACATTGGCTGTATGTTTGGGTTGGTTGTCCTGCTGCAGAATAAATTTGGGCCAATCAGACGCCTCCCTGATGGTATTGAATGATGGATAAGTATCCACCTGTATTTCTCAGCATTGAGGACACCATTAATCCTGATCAAATCCCCAACTCCATTTGCAGAAATGCAGCCCCAAACTTGCAAGGAACCTCCACCATGCTTCACTGTTGTCAGTGAACAAACTGCCTTCTGCTACAGACAGATATTTCAAATTTTGACTAATCAGTCTGCCATTTTGGCAGCAGGTGCGCAGGTTCCTCTGTTTGCGTGCATAATTGAGTCACTTTGCCTTGTTTCCACGTTGGAGGTTTGGCTTTTTGGCCGCAGTTCTTCCATGAAGACCACTTCTAGCCATACTTCTCCGGACAGTTGATAGGTGTACCTGGGTCCCACTGACTTCTGCAAGCTCTGAGCTGATGGCACTGCTGGACATCTTCTGATTTTGAAGGGAAGTAAGCATAATGTGTCTTTTGATCTGCTGCACTAAGTTTCCTTGCTGGACCATTGAGTCTGTGGTCCTCAACGTTGCCTGTTTCTTTGTGCTTCTTCAAAAGAGCTTGAACAGCACATCTTGAAAGCCCAGTCTGCTTTGAAATCTTTGCCTGGGAGAGACCTTGCTGATGCAGTATAACTACCTTGTGTCTTGTTACTGTGCTCAGTCTTGTCCTGGTGTCTGACCTGTGACATCAAACTGTCTTCCACAACCTCACCTTGAGTAGCAGAGGAGTTTGGCTGTTCCTCACCCAGTTTGAAGCCTCCTACAGCTGTTTCTGTTTCAGTTATGACTGTGTTTCAACCTACATATGAAATTGATGATCATTAGCACCTGTTTGGTATAATTGGTTAATCATACACCTGACTATGATCCTAAAAACCCCTGACTATGTGCAAGTGTACCTAGAAGAATTGATGCTGTTTTGAAGGCAAAGGGTGGTCACACCAAATATTGATTTGATTTAGATTTTTTTGTTTTTTTGTTTTTTTTGCTCATTTTGCATTTTGTAAATTGATAAAAACAAACAATTATATTTTTGAAAGCATTTTTACTTTACAGCATTTCTTCACATCTGCCTAAAAGGTTTGCACAGTACTGTATGTATATTTTTGTTTGTACTGTTTGAATTTTCCTCATGTATAAATGTAGTCAGACACAACCATTGAAAATCTGTGATACCAGCCATAGCAAACAAATGCATTCTGGGTTTTTGGGATACAAAAAAACCAAAACAAAACAAAACAACAACAAGAAAAACAGGCAAAAGGATGATGAAATATACCACAATGGACAGTGTTTTAATCCTGAGTTAAAAAAAAAAATCTTCTGTTGCGTTTGTAAAAATATAGCATTTTTTAATGCATAATTTAAAAGTAATATTAATATGAAGTAATATTAAATAAATATTTAATGTTACATTTACTTGCAATAATGTACACAGCATGTACAATATTCAAAATATTTTTTTATTTTTCTGTGTCTCTTTAATTCATTTAAAGGTTTTTCACCTGATGGCCTTTGACTAATGGTGAATGACAAGTGAAATTTATGGAAATAAAGGAACCGTCAAACTGAGCTGTCAAACTAAACTGATACACCTTCTAAATAAAAGAAGAAAAAAGGAAAAGCTGTTTGGTTATTTGAGTGGAATCCATTCAGACCTCTGGGTAGATTGACTCCATCCCTTTCAAGTGGCGATTCTGAACTGTAACTTGGCGAGGAAACAAGGTGATTTATGTATCATTTACAGGGTTGTAAAATGAGATTTTGATGCAATCCCCTCTTTTACTGGTTGATTAGAATTATTTCAAGAATTAAATAAAAATATAAAACAAACTAATTTATATGGAGTGCTGAGGAAGAATGAAGCAGTCTTAGAATCTGAGGGAAGAAGCTGCTCTTCAGTCTGGTAGAACAGCAGCAGTTGCTTCTGTATCTCCTGCCTGATGGCAGCAGAGTGAACAGGCTGTGGCTTTTGGGCACCCCCACCTCCCTGATATCCCTGATGCTCAATAGATGGGTACCAATGATGTTCTGGGGCATTTTAACGTGCTTGGGAGTCCTGTCCTGGGCAGAGCACATCCCATGATGCCAGTTTATGATGTTTCCAGTCAGGACACTTTAAATTGCTCTTCTATAAAAGTTAACAAGAACATAGGACCTGAATTTTGCCTTCTCATGTTTTTTTAAGAAAACTATTTGGGCCAGCAGTTATGAGCATGCAGCAGTCTATAGAACAGAGGTCTGGTTTGTAAGAACTGAGACTATTTTCAAACTTTTTGTGCCCAAGGCACACCAAAAGACAAGCCAAAATATCAAGGCACATACTGCCCAAACAGCAAAAACTGGGGTTCACTTTGATGTAAGGATTTTAACGGAATATTTTAGGGTATAGGATTTGACTGTATTGGGAAATGAGTGCTTACAAACTACTGATATAGAAAATTAAAAATTAATTCCTAACTTTTTGTATCGTGTGCTACAATAATAATGTATGGTTGTCATAAAAGCTCAAGGCAAACCATTTGGAAACCACTGTGCTACATTGATAAATAACATTTAGCCACATTCAGGAGAAGTCAAATATTATACAACCAGAACATCAGTGAATAAGCCACATTCTGCAGGGTAACATTTCAAAACAACATGACTTAACCTGGAACAAAAGGCAAACAGACTCGACCATCTCAGAGCCCTCTGTGGAAAGAATGAGCCTTTGTCCAGAAAGTGGCTGAAGGAATCTTGCAACAGTTAAAGGGATAGTTCACCCAAAAATTAAAAATTCAGTCATTATGCAGACTGTCTGAACTGGGTGTTGTGATGGTGTGCAAACAGAATGTCAGGACTTTAGGAGACTTGGATTACACCAGATGAGCAGTATGGAGGCATTTTATGTTTTTTCACAGTTGTTTTTTACATTTGAAAACTGGTCATCATTCGCTTTCATTGTTTGTGAGATTCTGCAACACTGTTTTTCTGTGAAACTTTAGCAGTGTTTTGCAGACTAACAAAATGAACCCGACCCTCAATCAGCATGAGGGTGAGTAGATAATGACAAACTTTTCATTTTTGGGTGAACAAAGCCTCAGGTGCATTTATCATCTGCAGTCGCATGTGCTTTACCATGAGTAAAGCACATGCATGAGGGCAATAACACTCTAATCGCTTTTTGCCCTGTTTCATACTTTTTGCTGTGAGGTATGAACACCACAACGGTTCCTGTACTGATCCAAAACCATCAGATATAAATGTAATGCACTGCAGACAGTGCTGAATGGTGACAGTCATTAACACTAAGGAAGTTATTATACAACAGACAAGCCATCCAGATGTTATCATTTCCTGTCACCTCCAACAGGACAGACCTGTCGGACACCAAGCTGAAACCAGAAACCAGCGTCTGTGGCACACACACACAAAGTTCAATTCTGCTGCTAAACGCTGCATATCGAACAATGGTAGATTGATAGTGTCTCTGCTGTAAGAGACATCACAAGGCTGCTGAAGACCAGTAATTATGCTGTCATGTCATTACATCAACTGGGAACATGACCTTTTGTCTCCAATTGGCCCAGCTGTCCCCAATTAACTTGTCTAGTACACACACACACACACACACACACACACACACACACACACACACACACACACACACACATACACAATCTATCGACACAGATTGTCTGCTGTTACTCATGCATGTTGACTTTGACATATGCTACATGGCTCATTTGAAAGCTTTAATACAGTGTCAGGTTGCATAATGCTGTCAGGTGTGCAGTTCAGACATTGTGCCACTTAAAGTTGTCTTTATGTGATATTGTGTAACATTGGCATTTTGTGGAACCATTCTAGTAAACTGGTCTGACGGGTTTTTTCATGGCACCACACTGGTGAGTGTGGATCAGTATGTTAAGGATGGGTCTTTGTGCATGGCAGCGCTTTACTGGTGGCATTGTTCTGTCTTTTCTGTGCTCTTGTTTGCAGATAAGGTGATGAAGTCAGTCAAACACAGTCTGTCCTGTTTATAATAAAGATGGTGATTTGTCCACTTAAGTTCATTAATTAGTTAGTATTTCATCCAATATAGAAATAATGTAAAGAATGTAGCTCAGTTGATAGAGCATGTGCTCCATGTACGGCCACCGGTTCAACTCCCACCTGCAGCCCATCTGCTGCATGTCAGCCCATCTCTCTACCTCTCTGTCTTTCTTGTCATAGCTTCAGCTGTCCCTATCAAATAAAGGCAAAAATGCCCAAAAATAATCTTAAAAAAAACAAACAAACAAAATAATGTAAAGAATATACTGTACAAGAGATGAAGTTAAAGTGATATTCCACCTTGTTAGAATAAGCCACTCAGTATGTACTCACCACTATGCCGATGTGATGATAAGTGAAGATCTTCAGTTCACAAAACAATCCTGGAGTTTTAGGAGAAACAGGGTAGCAGCCTCATCCAGTACTATGGCAGTGAATGCTGACCACGGATAA
>JAJHUR010094775.1:5244-24270 GCA_027495735.1 Lutjanus campechanus | reverse complement strand
AACCCGCCTATGTAGACGCATACTACTATGTTACGGTTTGAATAATGTGCCCTTTAAATAGCAAGAAAATACTGTGCCACTGACTTAAGACCATTGTTGGTCAATGGCGCAATCACTTACTGCTGCCCCAAAATAGCAATATGCTAAGAACACCCCTTACCACAGCTCATTTTAAAACCAACACATCCATGGGTGCGCAGATGGGCACAAGCATGTCTGCTACTTACACAACATTGGTACAAGAAAGGGCAAGAAATTGACAACTGCGTCAGTCACCAATTAGCAGTGACAGTTGTCTGTGAAGGTTCTCAGTCATCCATGTCATGGTATTCGTAGCAAGGTTTGTCGTAGGCAACTGGACTTGATAGAGTTCTTGAAGACGTTTCGCCTGTCATCCAAGAAGCTTCTTTAGTTCTGACAATCAGAACTGTCGAACTGTCTTCAAGAACCCTGTCAAGTCCAGTTGCCTACGACAAACCTTGCTACGAGCAGTGACAGTTGCACTGTGCTGTGCGCTGCTTTGCTTTGTGCAAGATAGAGTCCTAATTCTGTTTCCACTTTACAGATAATGTCCTCTGGTTAAGCTGTAATTGCTCCAGTACTATGACAAAAAAGGAAAAAAATGTTCATGACACAGCATCACAACACAGCTAAAATATATCAACATGGTTCAAAAATATGATGCAGTATGGGATAAAGAGAAATCTGGGTACTGTCCAACTGCATTTAAATGCAGGTTTTATTGGGAGCAGGTTATTGCAGTGCATGTACATGTGCATGAACTCCTCTGATTTCCTGCTTTAACCTTATTTCTCCCAGTAACCCAGTTTTCCCGAGAGCAAGTAAATGTTACTGAATGAAAAAGCTGTAGAGTTAAGTTGAGTTGCTGAAGTCAACAGCCTGCAGCTTTTCTCGGCATTGTGCTGACTGACTGGGTTTTACACTCCAACAGATAGATGGGCACATGCAAACATTTACATTGATGTACCCACACACTTTCTCTGTCTCTCTCTTCTAGTAAGACCACTTTTCCACTTCCTCACAACATGTTTAGCTGAACCCAATTGGAATGGTTATGAGCTGTCTTTTGCTCATGCCAGGTGCACCTGGCTGATGTGTGAAGAGACATAACATGCTTAATTCAAGATAATGTGTTTCAGTGTCATTTTGGTGGCTTAGAGTCAGAATGAATTAAATATCTACGATTTGGCAAACACAAACACTCATGTACTCATGTACAGTCACTCAAAGATGCACATACACAAATACTGCATATACACTTGCCTAGAGAGACAATTTCTTCACTGGTGATCCCGTGTTTTTTCATTCTTCAGCACCACCACAAGTGTAGTATTGAGTGAAATGAAAAGTGTTGAATGGATTGCCATGAAAGTAGGTCCGCACTTTCATGTCTCCCTCAAGATAACTTGTAATAACTTTACTGAAAGCCTGACTTTTCATATAGCTCCGGGTCACAAGTCTAATTTGTCCCATACTTTGGTTTATAAGCTAATTATGTTGCCATCAACTTCAGATGTACTTTGTGCAAATTAGCAAACGTTAACATGTTAACATTCTGAAGAAAGAAAATTAACATGGCAAAGGGGGTACCTTCATCGCCATTGTTAGCTTGTTAACATGCCAACATTGTCAGCCAGCTCTAATCATTGCTGCGCCTTACTATAGCCTCACAGAGCCGTTAGCATGGTTCTAGACTCTTGGTCTTGTTAAACTATTAAAATATAAAGTTAAGTATTATTCTTCTACACATTACGTTTTTACCGATAATATATTCAAAACCAATTTTAGTGAATAGTCGAGACGATTTGACCAGTTAACAGACCAGCTCTTATGTTTAACCAGTTTGAAACTTTATGAAATATTTCATAGCATGAAATGTTTTCATGACTTAAGGTTGAGGCCATTCAGTATGCAATGGAAAAAACTTTGCAGTTATGTAAAGAATTCTTCCAGACATTATTGATCATGTGTTAATACACCATAACACACTTTATATTTACATTCAATAGCAAAGCTAAAAACAGTTTTAAGCTCTCATATTGCTATCTAAAGCCTTAAGTTGGGAGCTCGGGATGGAATTATGGGTGACCATGGACCAGTATGGAGGATTTAGTGGCATCTAGCTGTGAGCTTGCAGATTGCAAACACCTTATTCTCACTCTCCCCTCCGAAGTGTGTAGCAGAACAAACAGTGGCCACAAAACTCACAAAAATGCAAAAGGCTGTATCTCGGGCCAGTGTTTGGTTTGTCTGAGCTACAGTAGAAACATGGCAGTTCAATATAGTGGTGTCTGTGGAAGAGGACCACTTATGAATATTATATTTCATTTCTTCCAATAAATCCCCATAAATCTTACACACCAGACCTTTAAACTGGAAACCAGGATTATACCAACCTATACAGGGTGTCCACAAAGTCTCTTTACAATTTAAAAAATTTATTACAAAAGCGAAACTACAGGATTAAGTATGGAAGACATCCACTGTCACGTCCGTCAATTCGTGCAAAAGATCACTGATGCCATTGCCACCACTGATGAGGCTATGCTACAGCGAACATGGCAAGAAATCGAGTACCATCTTGATGTGCTTCGTGCAACTAATGGTGCCCATATAGAGGTGTAGTAAATGAGGCAAAAAACATCAATATCTACTTTTCATTTTGTAACAATTTCCACAGATTTGTCTATTCATTTGCTTTTGTAATAAATTAGTTAAATTGTAAAGAGACTTTATGGACATCCTGTATAGCTAATTAGAAAGGTTGTCGTTGAGATTTCGAGCAAATTACTATGTGCTTGAATAGATACCACTCTAGGTGTGAGTGGCAAAATACAATCTTGTATGATTTGGGTGAACTCTCCCAAAAAAGGAATTCACTACCCACAAGGCCTTTAAAGTCCAAGTAATTTGATAAGGCTGTCAGGTTAGCGTATTTATTACAGAAACAGTATCCATAAAAGGCAGGCACCAGTGCATATATACACAAACATCAAATACATCAGTGCCAACTGCACTGCAATCCAGTCATCTGATATAGATTACACTGTAATACAGGATACAGGGTGCAGGAATTGCTCCAAGTAAACAGAAAGCACACATAACAAATAGCAATATAACCTGTGTCATCCATCAGACAAACATCAAGGCTGTACATTTAACCTCTCATTACTGTCTTACCTCTGAGTATTGTAGTTTTGTGCTGAGTATGAAAATGTACATCTAGAACTAGATTGGAGCCCGCAAGAACATACTGCCATCAATTCTGAACCTTGGTGGCAAAGTGAAGACCTCACTTTTTTTCTGTGCTCTCAACTAGCAGCTCTCAGATGTTCCCTGTCAGAATACAAAGTTAGTTTCACCCAGCAATGACAAATATGTCCAAGTGTTGAAGTCCTTGGCAGCAACTGCAAATAAACAAACAGGAATTTATTTAAGGGAGCAGGCGTGGGCAGGGACAGCCATATGTATCAAATTGGCTTCTTACAATAAGGTGAACAAGTCAGGAATTTTTTTTGTAATAAGTAGGCACAAATTAGAGTTGTAAGATAAAAGAAGGGCTTTGCAAAAGCAGTCATGTAGAGGTTGGCAACTTAGAATTTCATCCGAGATAGCAATAGGTTAAGACCTGACAATGTAATGGGCCAAAACTCAGCCATCTGTTTACTTTGGAGGAACTGTGTGTTGAGAAGAAGCCAAGAATAGACATATGACAAGAAGAGACAAAAAAAATCACTGGGGGAGGGAAGATTCCCAACATTATTATTATTATTTTCAATGGGTTTTCCCCTTTAAAAAAATCTCAGAATCATATAAGCACAGTTGTTTATTTTGGAATAGGATTATGTATTTAAAACATGGTTAGTATATTAATAAAGATGTCCCTCACATCTAGGGGGGGCGTCTAGCACAACATATGCTGTGTGATGAAGCTTTGAGTGCTTGGTCCTACATTAATATGGTTACAGCTTTACTGTCAATATTTCCAATATTCATAAAACTGAACATCATAATAGAAGTCCACTTTATGTGCAGACAGATATGCGTGTTACAAGGGCAGTCTTTAAGGTTGCTTCACAATAACACACAAATTTTTGTGCGACATGCACTTGAATGTCTTGATGTCCAGTGATATTTAAGTTTTCTGATTGAGTAAATGTTCCCTGTGGTTTAATAGAATTTTCCTATTTGGCAAAACCCATATCATTATCTAAAAATTGCATTGTCACAAAGTTGAAAGCAAGCCTGTTTTTCTTAGTCCATGAGTGAATGTCATTACAATGGAGCTCCTGTGTCCTTCACTAATGCCATAGTCACGTCATATGGGATGGATAGTAGATATGGGAAAGATTCCCATGTTCACAACTCGTGAGTTGGACAAGTGGAGGTTGTATGATCACAGAGTTGTTTGAATAAAGGTTAAAACACTGGACTGTGCATTAAAGGTTTAACACTTTCTGCAACCATATAAGTAAAAGACTTTGGAAAAACCTATTTTCCAAAGATCTATTTAGCGGCAAACTTACAATGTTGATTTTCTTGTTGCTTTAACTTCATTGTGTTGTACAGCAAGCTTCAAATCATCACTCTAATGATTATGAACTGCTGGTGAAAGGTTGTGGGTAGAGTTGTGATGGCACCCTGGAATTTTTTTAATGCTCTATTTGGAGTTCCATTTTGATCTCATACAACTGTATTTGGCACAGCTGTTCAACACTTTTTGAATACTTTTGATATGTGGCTGAGAGGGTAATTATTAAGGCTGAGAAGATAATCATTAATCATCCCCCACCCTTGTTGCTTGTACTGTAGCACAGCCATTCCCAAACTTAACAATGCCATGGCCCAATGTGAAATCTGAAGATCGTCTGTGGCCCATCAAAACCTCTAATCACAACTCCAATCAAAACATGAGACTAACTGTACCAATGTCAAGGTATAAGATACTTTCCTGTGTTAATGTAACAGGTCACTAAATATGGTGTAACACCTGTTAAACTAGGTCAAATAAATGAAGAATAACACATAATTTAAATCCCATGGCTTTGTTTTATTAGTTCTAATTACTTTTTTAAAATTAATTAGAAATATTTCGTGGCCATCTCCAACTTTGAATTGTTAAACTTAAATGCGTTATTGTTTTATTCATCTATTTTTCACGATCCACCCACAGGCCTTTCACGCACCACTTTTTGGGAATCACTGCTATAACATATAACAAAACAAGTTCATGATTATGCCCTGATCATGCAAGTACAGGATAAGGAAACTAACAAGTTAACAAGAGAACACTAAAAATAGAATATTTAAAGGGGAAAAAAAATCTTGCCTCTGTTTCTTCTGAATGCATAGGCATTGCATCAGTCAATGTGTATTGATGTAGAATTTTTAATATACTGTACACTATATTTCATGCTTTATTTCATGCTTTCTGATGCAACTTTATGTTTTACCACCGATGACAGTGATCACCTGTGGCGATCCTGGTATTCCAGCGAATGGACTTCGATTTGGTGATGAAGTCACGGTGAGCCAGAATGCGACATTCATGTGCCAGCCAGGGTATGTGATGATCGGAGGGGACAACACTGTCACAAGGACCTGCACCAACAATGGCACCTGGAGTGGCACCATGCCAGCATGCCAAGGTAAGTACCACCCACAAATGCACACACTCACATACACTGCATCGCAATATGTGCCCCAGTAGACAGTCAACCTTGATAACCATCAGACCGTGCTGTAACAACCTTGGCACGCTAGCACACTGTCACGTACAATATAAAGTACACGCTTACACCCTGAGATCTAATGAGATTAGCAAGGAAGGTGACACAGAGCTTCCTATGTGGTCAGATAGTGTCATATTTAGTGTGCTGATAACGGAAGTGCCAACGATACATGAGGCTGGGTGTCTATGAGACAGACACACACACATACTGTATCTGTGTGAATGCCTAAGGATAAACACACACACCCACATAAACACTATGTGCAATTTTGAATCCGTTTATCTAAATTATGTCCAGAGCATCCAAACATTATGAGTCCCTAGATAAGAGATGGCATTTCTCAGCTGGCTTTCAAAAAACAAAATTATATATAATACATTTTTAGAGCCCTTGATCTAGGACACAGTGATTTCACCCACACCTGCATCTAGAGTTGCACCTGTGGTGGCACAGAGCCAAGGCTAAAAGTTCCTCTGACACTTTATGATGGATGGCTACAAGTCCTCTTCATCACAACAAGGATCCCTCTAATTGTGATCCCAACAGTTAATCACTGGCTTCCTCTCTCTAAAAGTTTGTGTGCACTCTATAGGCTTGATTAACATCAAAGTTAGAAAACCCACCAAGAGGGTTTAGTTGTTGTACGCCCATCAGCGCTACATCACTCTATGATTTATGATGCTTGAGTGGAGGCATAGATTAGCAAGTCTGCCATCGACACCCAAAAGTAAGTATCGCAGGGAAGATTAACTTGTGCAGCGAACAGTTCAAAAGTACACCAGGAAAGGGAAGAGCCCACAAGGCAAACGGTGGCTCGTCGTTGCTAAGGAACTGTTCTCAGGCTGCTGTCTCAGTCACTGAGAGGCAAGCTGGCGTTGTGTTTGCCTCTTGAGAAATGGAAAAGGACAAATGAAATCTGAGAGAAAAAGAAGCAGAGTGTGAGAGACTGACATGCTCACAGACAATCAGAACAACAGGTAGGACACATACAGCCTGCCCCAGAGACTGTACTGGGGGGCTCAGTGAGTCCAAATGACAAAATACATTAATTATCAAAAGGAGGTCACATAGAATGACCTAAAGATGTGTGATTTGGTTAAAGAGATAGTTTAGAGATTACATTTAGGAATTGTACTTTTTTCCCAGAATTAGAAACCAATAAATACTCAAGGACAGACCTCTGTATGTATTTCTTACATAAAACAGCAATATTAGGCTAACTTAGCTCAATTGCTGAGTGTCAAATACAGTGTTGGAAGTTACTTTTTCCTTCCATTAGTCAGAGTGGCTGGTGAATTCTAAATTCTACAAACTGCTCATATTTTTTACTTGCTACCACACACATTTTTGTTTTTTTTTTAAAAATGTTAACTTAATATTTATTCATTGGTATACATTTTCTCTTACTTTCCCTCATGCCACACTTGTACTCACTGTCTCTCTTCAAATGAAAAATTCAAAATTCAGAGACCCAAACAGCTTTAACTAACTTTAACTTTAATGATCTACCAAAAAATACAGGGAGCAGCAGCATTTCTTGTGAAGTTAACTGAAGAATTAAATAAATAAACAAATTATCTCCCCAAAGTTTTATAAAGTATACTAAATAAAGTTAAAATAAAAACTAGTAGTGTAGAGAAATTTGTATTGAAATTTGAGTCCCGTAGGCTGTTACCTTGTGTCATTTTCATTGGTTTAACTGGAAACTGGGCATGCTTGTCATCGTAGAAACAGGTCATAAGATTGTGATGTTTATCGTAACTTTGCCAATATCTGCCTCCTTCCCCAAAACACGCGGCTGAGCTTGCTCTCACCAGAGTAGCCCAGTCTCACACACAGCATCACTGAGGCACTGATAGCCTTCAGTTTGCTTGGCTAATATTCATGACGTGTAACCAATCACATTGGCCTGTGGGTAGGACATTGATTGAGACTACAGAGTGCAGTGTCTGCAGAGAGGCGGCTGTATGAGAGCCAAAGTAGCACATTTTAAAATAAATTTATCTTATCGACACCCCACCCCCCCTTTGTTCACCCACCACCATGGCTGGTAGGTTGATCAAGTTCATCTGCCACAGTTGGCCGGTGGTGGGTGCTAATTTCCAACCCTGGTCGAATAACATAATCATGATCCCACAGATATCCAGGAATTGAGTGAAACTACGCAAGTAAACTAAGGGAGGGGGCGCACCTTTTTCCCAGCTTTGTCTGGCCCACAGTCTCAGACTTTGAAAACCCTTCTTCTACACTGACAAGTAACAACAAGTTAAACAGTCAATAAAAAATTAAATGCTGAATAAATCTAAAAGCATAAAGCCTGTTGATCTTTTTCTTGTGTAAGGGCTGTTTTTGTTTCTAGATATACTGTACTGTCCATGAGTGTACTGTGTATAAAGTGCTGTTATGAACTCAGAAGAAGTAGCCATCACCTTCCCTTAGCTCAACTCCATGAACTGTGGTTTTAAGCCACTCACTTCTTGCCCTCCTCAGGCTCCTGAGGACCTTGCCTAGAAGTTTGCAACATCCAAACTGACACTGATTTGTAATATTTCATGGGCGCGTTTCATTATTAACTTGCCCTGTTCCGTGGTATGTTGAAGCAGTTGGTTGAATCAATGGTCGCACAACTGTTACCCAAGGCAGTTTAAACAGAGAGAGAGAGAGAGAGAAACACACGCAGATAAGCGTGGGTGTATGTGTGCACGCATGTGTGTATAAAAGTGTGTGAAGCTCCTAACCTCCAAGCTCTAATCCTTGACAGCTACCGCAACAGCTCAGGCACTCGGCCCCGATGCTGCTATGGCTGATGGGGGTGGTGTGGAGAGGAGCGAACCCCCTAGAGCTTAGCCTTCCTCATCACACACTCACGTACATATACAACCCCATGGGGGCATTCAATTACACAACTGTCTCTCTCATGCATACATAGACATAGACACTTACATACATTCAGCTTGTTCTGACCTCTATGCATTAGTCAGTGAGCTTGGAGTGTCCCTTCTCTCACTCTTGCTATTCTCACTTTTCCGATGGTACTTTTTCCTCTCTGGGGTAAATTAATAAAAGAAAGCCAAGAGAGAGGGGCCTGATTACTAAGTGGGTGCTATATATTAATTTCGTGATTCCTTAGTGTGGATGGGGTATTAAGAATGAATACAGATGTTTTATTCTTTATTTTCCCCTTGTCATTGCTCTCTTCCTCTCCCTTGGTCTCGTTCTAAGACTATCTAGGACAAGCAATAGAACGGTTCACTGGTAATTACGGCTTTTTTATCGTCTCTCTCACTGACAGCCTATGCAGAGAGAGGTCTCAAAAAAGGACTTAGGAAATATCTATTTTCTTTTCTTCTATCTGAAACTGAAAACAATGCCTCTTCCAATACAATTGGGTGCCTTTTTCTTTTGCATGATTGGGTTCAAGTTGAAGGTGCTGCAGTTCAGTTGGGGTGAGCTGCTTGAAAATTGTCATGATGTGGGGCATCTGTCACCTTGTCATAGATTTGGATCATGTACTACAGGGACATGCGCAAATATTCCGTTGGGGGGGAGGGGGTACTAAAAAGGACAAAGAGGTTTATGTGTGTCGACTCTGTGCATAATTTTGCACTTAATGTGTGTGTGTGTCAGTGCAAGCCATGCTGCTTGTGTGTGTATACACACACCACCGATGACACATCCTAAGCCTCGCCCGGCAAGGATTCTGTATGAATCCCAGGTTTGGCGTGTTCAGCTAAGAAGCACTAATGCTGCTTAGAACTACTTAGGAAAATGGGGACACTCTCCGCTTCCCATTCAGTTCTGCCTGCCACCCATGCCTTTTTTTTCCATTTATTTGAAGTAATTTCTGATGCAGTGCTTATGGGATTAGTAGGCCTACTCCAATAATCAGCATAATTTGCCTACTTGCACACGTGTATTCTTCATCTGTCTTTTACTCTCCATCTCTTGTAGGGAGACAGATGCACACCCCAACTCTCTTTCTACTTTACAGCATCCAACTGAGCATTTTAGTGAAGTATTTCAGAATGAAGTGATTTTTTTCAGGGCTCTAGAGCAACAACGTGGAAATCCCAAATTGAAGGCCCTCTTTACTAATTCATTAACATCAAAGAGAAACAATTTCAAGTGAACTTGTTTCTCCTTGAGAACTTGAGAAACAAAATTACATTACCGAACAAAACATTAAAAAACAGATTGCAACATCAGTATGGTTATTCCTTTAACTTTTATTCACTATTCTCATCGTGGCCTAAATTTCTTTCCAAATATAGCATACATCTAAAGCATATATACTGTACACTGCTACAAGAAGTCCACATGGAAATCTTTTTGGATTCACTGCCAACCAAGAACAAAAGATGGTTCCACCTTGGAGAGAATGTGTGAATATCCCACAGAGTGTTGCTCCACATATACTGTAAGTCGTTGTGTAGACAAAGAAAATCCAACTAAACTTTGCAAGTCGCGAAAGTTGTCCATCAAGTGCCTCTTATATTAACACTATCATAATCACAAAACCTACTCATTTTCAAATTTTAGGTTTCAACGTGTAAAAAGCATAAAAATCTTTGAAACTGCTGGCCAGAAAACTGCTCTCTGAATTGTGTAAATGTAACTTTATCAGTGTTCATTTTGACAGCTATTTTAGATTTGCTACTTAGATGCCAAATTAGTTGCTTTTTTTTTTTATCCTAATGCATCATAGTGCTATTTTCATCTGATAATTCATTGTTTTCAATAGTTAAAATCCTGTTCTGGTCATCAGTAATGCTGTTTTAGTGGAGTAACTGTGTATGAATATATATTAAAAATTAATAATAAAGCTATCATTTGGTTAAAATCTATTGGATTTTAGGATTAAACTAAGGCTAAATAACAGGTTGTATAACTCAAAAAGCTACAAGGCCAGAGGATAACTAAAGATACATTATAGATGCGTTGGGAGGGTTATTTTTAAAACATTCCACTACAGATTATGCATGCCTTGAAATGTAATTTGTAACATATTTCATTAAATTAGTCAAGTTAAGAAACATATTCTAAATAAATTGTATTACTGTTTGAATACCTTAAAATAGTCTTGTTGACCTCACTAGGCTGGGTCAGTCTGAATGTAATTAACACTTGATTTTGAGAATGACCTCACTGCAGAGATTTCTTTACTGTTCTCTAAGTCCAAGGGGCCCTTTTCCACCAACATGGGACCAGCCCCGTTCTGGTATAAGCACCTAATTGTGAACCATTCTGGGCAGTACCACTGAAAGTGAATTGGTACAGAGCCTGAAAAGTTGATTCTCAGCTGGACCCAGAAAATGGCAGGTTTTGGGTGTGTCATATTCTACAGGTTGTTGTGCATTGTGCAACAGCCTCTGTTGTTAATGTTCTTGTTTGCAATGGTTCTGCTGGTTCACTAGACAGCACCAAGGTTGCAAGGATCTTGAAGGGAACGGGTTCTATAAGCCTATAGCCCAAAATTAGAAATCACATTTTGCCTCAGGGGGCTTTACAAGCCGTAAAGCGTATGACATCCTCTGTCTTCAACATTAGACTCTCATTAGCATGACAGAACACAATAACATTACAAATGAGAACTTTGTTTGTTTGTTTGTTTGTTTTTTCATGTTTATGGGAAATGCATGCCTTATATGAATTTTAATAAAACAAAAACAAATAAAGTGATCCCTACAAGTAATCTATTTTTAAAGACTTTATTAAGAATACTACCAATTGAAACTGTAACAGAATACAGTTACTACTCAGTTACTCTATTTTAAGTACATAACTTCATCACTTGTATTCTGTTACTCCCCAACCATGATTGTTCAGTCATTTGTTGTACACTGATTTTCTGCCCAACCAAAGACAACAGCAGGTACTTAAATTGATCTCTCTGACAGGTGCCAATGAAAGAAATCACCTGTAGTGTTCAGTCAGCAAATCAGTATGATTGATGCTGCTTATAGCAACTTAATGTACAGTAGGAACATTAATGGTTTGGTAGTGAGAAGTTGAGCTCTGTAGATGAAAAGAAATGTAACATGCTTGCAGCTGATTGAGGTGCGTAGGAAGAAGGCAGTCGTGGAAGTGTCCAGCAGTCAGGTAATCACAAATCTGTGCACCAAGTGGCAGCTAGTTTATCCAGCCTTGTCTAAGTCTCTGCCTTTGTAATGTTGCCAACAAATGTGCTGGGTACATGTGTCTCTCTGTATCAGTGGTCCTGCCCAGCAAAGAGACGTCCACAGAGACTGCATTCACACGTCCGCATCTGTTTATTTTTGTCATCTATTCAGTAAGGGAAAATGACTACGTTGTTGTACTGCCAAAACACTAAACCTTAACTTGAGAGCCATGGTGTTAACATGACAGTTTAAGTAACTGGATTTGTAAACTAAACATCTGATCTTGCCAGACAGTTGCGAGGCTTGGATATAGCCTTGCTTCAATTTGCAGATCTTTGTTCAAGTGTTTCGGCGTACGTGAGTATGTCTAAAAGAAAAAGAGACTTGGGGAAATCATGGGTGTTAAGGGAGAAAAGTAATGGTATAAAACAACTGCTATAATTTATTCACATCCCTAAAACCCATATCCCATCTGCGTCCCCACGGGTTCATCTCCAAGTGTGTCAGAACAAACTCTGAGCTTTATTATGCATTCATTTATTACATTTGTTGAGCTGAAAGTTTATGGCTTACACAGACACAAGATGTCCCCTCATTTCTCACAGAAATTATTCAGTATACTCCAAACAGAAACAGCAGAAAATTCCCACATAGTCACAGTCAAAACACAGACCGTTTCTCTGGGCTAAAGACCTAGTTTTCACTCAGTCGTAATCCACGTTATGTAGAGTGGTGAATTTGTGCCACCCCTATTGCCTCTTGATATCTGTAAAATAGCACTACAATTTGAAGCGTGCAGTGTAATAATAGATTTGACAAAATATGTTCATGTTTAACCTGCATGAACCTGCTAACTTCAATCCTGTTGTGTTTAAAAAGAAGCAGAAGCAGTGCTTAGGCTCTTTGGGATGTTCAGATATTAGATAATTCTGGATATAAATGGGAAGATAAAACCTGTAAGAATGACAATTTATTGGGCAAAAGTAGGTTTATTACAATGTTGAATATCTTTTAACATTTCCACTCCCTCTTTTCATCTCTACCACCTCCATTTATCATAATTTTGATTTGAAATGCAAAGACCCAGGATATAGCCATATCCCTGTAAATCCACATAAATCACAGTAATTATGTCCAAGCTTTAACACTGTCTGTTATCCTTGAGTTACATCCAGAAGCTGCTTTTTCAACTGTATTGCGAAGACAGCAACAGTGTTTTCTGAGGGATCTTTTATGATCCTACATGCTTGTGTCCAGGGGTGCAGAACCAAATATTCTCAACGCGACTGGATTAATGTCATAAAGTGTTCTTGCTTTCGTTTATGTTTGACTTCATCACATACCCACAGCAGATATTTTGGGTGAGACTCCATACATAAAATCATCTATGTTCAGCACCCAAGGATTTAAATTCCACACTCAATTCTAACTCCTTCGTGTTTGATGTAGACCCCCCACTGCTGCAACAACATGCAACAATTATAGATTCAGCCTTTTTAAATTAGGAATATGATTTTGTGCTGCCAGTACTATTTCTTTGTATCACCAAGCTGAAACATTTCATATTTTGAAATGTCCTATGACTTGTGTTAGATCTGGTTTCTGTAAAATCCATTGTTGATAGATTTGCCCAGACCAGTTGGTCAGTTGGCCGTCAGCTGTAATTTTTCAACTTTGAACTTATTCTTGTTCTCAAGTAGGACCTCATCTGCTCTCATTTCTGTCTTGCTTTTGGCAGCCCCTGACTAAAGATTTTCCTAAAGGACTAGTTGTCATTAGCTTAAGCCATTAGTGGAGTAGTCATCACATGTTTATAAGATTAATTTAATCATTTAATTATATTTTGGGGTGTACCACAAAATTGTCAAATTCCAGGGCTGAGAGATTAATGTTATTAGCAATATTGTTCACACGGTTCAAAACCATTGTAACGAGCATTAAAAATATTTTACAAGTGGCACAAAGTGAGCCACCTGTTAAAGACAAAAGCAATAATGAGTCTGAATGTGTCGAAACAAGCAGCAAGGAGAAGGAGCATTTTGTTAATTTTTGTAAATTTGGTAACCTCACACAAGCCTTGGTGTTCAATGCATGGCAATAAATAACTTCCAACTTCACAAAAACAAATACTCACAGACTTATCAACACAATGGATGACCCTGTCCCTGCCTGACCTCACCATGTCTTTGTCGTCCCCGAAATCAGAGTCCTGGTCAGAGAAGCTGTAAATCACCTCAGTACTGTATTCCCTGTTGTCACACTGGCCTTCATTAGTCTCGGGGGCTATGCGTCTGTCCAGGTAAACAGTTAGCAGTGCACTGGTAAATCCGTGCTACAAGAGAAAAGGTCCATGTCGCAACAATCCCTGATGCTTTCATCCCAGCCCAAATGTTTTTTTGTTGTTTTTTGTTTTCCTGTGACTAACAGATAAATGAACATTTGTTCAGCTAAGACTCTTCTCACTGACTAAGAGTTTAGTCAACAATTAGGAGGCAGTCTTACTTGACACAAACCTGACTGTATGCATGTATGCATCAGCTCTACTCAGATAAACTACAGGGGGTGGATTTAGTCATTTTGGGGCATAAGGCAAATGCAGGCATGGGGCCCTCTGTTTGTCTTATTCTCTCCCCTTTTCAATCCTTATTTAACCAAGAAAGACCTAGTTGTAACTTCTTTTAATCACCAATCTTCACACACCAATTATGTCCAGACATCTGGGATTGCATGGGATCACAGCCGGAGAAAAGAAGCTGCTCTGTAGTGTAGTGGTACACCAGTGGATATTTCTGTATCTCTTGCCAGACAGCAGCAGGGTGAACAGGCTAGATATTGTCTTTTAGTATCTTCCCGCTTACTGCTTTTTTTCAGCACTGATGGGGTAGTGTCACTTCATTTTTGAACAGGCATGAGTTGGCAACTGTCTTCCTTGATCATTTCTGCAGATGTGCAGCAAGATCATGGAATAGTCCAGTGTAGTGAGGACAGTGTGGGGTGAGGACTCTCTTGAATTAAGTATTCGGATGACATTTTAGTTCATGGATTTTTAAAAAGACGTTATTAATTAGTGAAAAGTTAAAAACAAAAAAAACTTTCTTAACCATAAGTATATGAGCTGTTTTATGGGGCCCTTGGTTGTTTGTGGCCTAAGGCAATTGCCAACCTTTGCTGAATGGTAAGTCTGCCTCTGCTTGACTGTGTCTGTGTCTTCATTTTCCCCACAGTGGTGTCATGTCCTGCACCTCCACCCATACCCAATGGTCTCCTGGAGGGCTCAGTCCTGGAGTGGGGTACCAGCGTGAGCTACAGCTGCCTACCTGGCTATGAGCTGTCTTTCCCTGCTGTGCTCACCTGCACGGGGAATGGGACATGGAGTGGAGACCTGCCTCAGTGCTTGCGTGAGTCACCATTTCATACTTTCAGGATAATTGCTATGATAATTATAGAGGCATCTAGACGAGGTCTCCCTATGTTTAGACCGAAATGGTCGTGGTGACATTTCTGTTGCCGTCGGAAACGTGGTTATTTGCACAGTTGGCTAAATCAAGTCCATTTTGTCTTGATGTCCCTTTTCAAACATTATTTATCACATGAAATGTTGGACTCATAATTAAAAGCATCCTGTTGCTTTTCATATTATTCATCTATTGATCATGAATTCATATTAAACCATTTGGAAGTAAAATTAAAAGATTCTATTTTCCCACATGTATTTGACTGTGAAATTACCAGAGTTCCGACTGTGCACTGAATTTGTGGAAAATATGGAATATTGAGAGGTGTAATAATTCAGTCAGGTAAAGTCATAACATTAAACAGTTTATTTGGGGAAGTCATTAAATGACGTGTCATTTCTCAAAGGTCTCCTAACAGGGATACACCTGCATGTTATTTTACATCTTGTCTCATACATTCAGTATACTGGTATTAAGTATTTTTCCTCTGAGGCAAGCCTCTTCCACCACTTTCCTGCCTACCCATTTAGAGGTTATCTCAGGTTAATGAAATTAATGAGAGTCATGAATAAGTCACGGAATTTAACATCAGGGCCCAGGTGAAAAAGCGGAATTACGATACAAATAGAACAGGACAATCATGCAGATATGCAGAACAGGAATTATTAGTGTTGCTCAGAGTTGCAACTCCAAGGTCTGTTTTGTGAGCAGTGACTTGTACTAAATCCTAAAACCACCTTCAGTGGTTACTAAAAAATAATGCCAAATGATGCTAAGCATAAGAAGGGCATTGTATAATACTTGCTCATAAACAACACAAATGACTATTTCATTATTTGTACATGAAATGAAACTTCCAATTTACATTTTGATTGAATGAAAAGTGAATTGACCTCTAGCCCTGGAGTCAAAGATACAATGTTGATGATGACGATTATGATATGAGTGGAACCACAAGTGCGGTGTCTGATACTCTTTACTCCATGAAGACTTTCTCAGAATCATTTTTGCCAGCATAATAATGACCCCCTTGGATGCATGACTGCTCAAGAGCGTCTCACTGTCATCAGAATCATTGTTGCATTATATCAGTCAGACAGAAATGAAATATCAAGAAGGGTAAAGTACTTATACATGTTTGTTTAGCTCTGAATGTTTGTCAGGACTAAGTGGAAGGAAAAACAAATGCCACTAAAAAAATATTAATGCACAACACTCCAAGCAGTGAAAGATGCTTTTTTCTGACTGCTGTAATGCAGTAAAAGCATGACAACTTAAACTGGGGAATATAAGCCATCCTTTTGTTTTGACTGTAGAATATATTTTGATTATTGAAGCCTTCTTTAGTAGGGAATCTCAGCTATCAGTAGGGTTGTTCCAATGCCAGTATCGTAAAATATAGATAGTCCTTGAAATGCCGTACTGGGTATTGGTGAATACACAAGTACACAAGTCTATGCACCGACAACATGCACTGAATTTATTAACCCTAAAATGGGGCCCTGCTACTTTCTCAACAGCACCATTTTCTTTCTAGAATGGTGAGGTCTGTGCCATTCATTGTCTATATGTTTTCATGTTTAAAAATGTGTTAACCTGATTCAGGCCATACAACAGTGATATTGGACTTGATATTAGGGAAGAAAAAATGGTAGTGGATCATCTCTAGCTGTATAATGGCTTAATGCTTTAATTGTGCTGCTTACAGTAACTTGCTGACTTTAGGTAATAGGGTATGAATTTGAGGGAAACAAGATGTTTTGCAGTATTTTTGGAACACATGCTGCCTCATGACAAAAAACTAAAAAAAGTCTGAGACCCCTGAGTCTATTTAAAAAGAGCTACATTCACTTGTGTGTTCTTTTGTAATTGAAGCAAATGACAGAATTTGGTGCTTGTGGCCATATTCAGTCATGCAAACACGGTCCCATTTGGGTATTTAGCATCCGAGATCCAGCTGACAGACTGCTAGTGTTTGTGACCATGCAACTAGAAGCACAGTCGTGCAGCCATTTGCTCTTCTAAATGGCCACATTGCAGTCGTATATTGTAATTCATGTACGTCAGTGTGCACACTCCTGTCTGATTTATATCCTGCTTAGCTTTAAAGGATGAAATTTGTCTGTTATGAGCAGATTTGTGCTGTAGCACTACTAAGTGACCAACTGCCTGTTTTATTGAGGTGCACTGGTGTATGTGTGTTCTGGTACTGAGTTGTTATGATGGGTAAAAAATGTCATCTTGACATAAAATGGATAAGGTTCCACTTGGTAAATGTACCATGTCTACTTGCTGTCTACTGCAATTATGACGAGCACTGTCAACCCTCAACACTAAAACCATTTTTCCACTTCAGCACCTCCAAAACAGCCTCCTGCAGATATGTGAGCGAGTAACCTTTATGTACCATGATGTACCATTGGTGTTAAATGTGTCTCAGCACAGAATTGTTTTTGATGTAGTAATTACATTTACTAGCTTCCATCACTTACCTAGCATGTAGGTTTCATTACTAGTGCAAAACTGACACAACTTTAGAGCCATAAGCTATAAATATCATTCAGTGTGATCAATAACCAGCTCCTGTAAAGAGCCTGGCTCTCCTAAACACGTTGTTATAGCTAGCCTCCTGCTACAGTAACCAAAGTGGAAGCAAGTCTGTGATAAATCACTGATGTTTACCAAGGCAAATAAATGAGACTGGAAAATGGAACAACGGCGAAGAAAGTGCTGATCATATTTGGGGTAGAAAAGGCTATTATCTATGCATTAAAGTGTCAGCACAGCAGTATCTACAGCCATCTAGGTTTTTGTCCTTATAAATTGTCAAGTCATTATTAAGAGGCAAGTCTTTAGTTAGTGTCAGTGCTCACAATGTAGTAACATTGCTAACCAATACTGTACACACCCTGCATTATTTTATAAATGCATACATTTATTATGAAACGGCACTAAATGCACACAGGTCTAAAATGTTTTTGTATCTGTGTATTGGATGCAATTCTAAAGATACATTCCAAGCATTAATCAATACATTTCATTATCTTGTAGACTGATGATATTTCCCTTTTAGCAACAACATTATGAGCTGAGTAGGAGGAACAATCTGATTCATTTTGGCTCTATCATACATATTTGCTGCACATTTAACCTGAAACCCTTATTAAATTTAGTTTGGTGCATAATAATTTAAAGCTGCAGTGTTGCTGTTTATTAGACATATAGCAGAATTGCACTGCCGTAGACTTTAGAAATATGATTGCAATTCATACTCAGCACTTTTGTTGAAATACAGCTCAGCAACTCTGCAGGAGATGCCATGCATCTGCAAAAGCAAATCCATCTGTGCATGTCTTAAAGTCTGTACTTTTGTAAGCATCTGCAGCCAAAACAGGATTAAGTTGCATATTCATGTTCTTCAACACAACACATGGGAGAGTAAGCAGCAAAATGCAGTGTCTGAGAATGCTAGTTCATGTGTCTGCAGGGATGAGACTGTGATCCCAACTTTGAATCTGGCCTCTGCATACTGATTACTTCAAAGCATTGATAATTCATCAAGGAAGGGGAGAGGCTGTGAGGGAGAGAAAAAGTTTGACTAGTCTCTCTCTCTCTCTCTCTCTCTCTCTCTCTCTCTCTCTCTCTCTCTCTCTCTCTCTACTACACACACACACACACACACACACACACCTCTCTCTT
>JAJHUR010094773.1:4418-17488 GCA_027495735.1 Lutjanus campechanus | reverse complement strand
TGTGTGTGTGTGTGTGTGTGTGTGTGTGTGTGTGTGTGTGTGTGAGAGAGAGAGAGAGAGAGAGAGAGAGCATTCCTGATGGCAGTGGCCTGTGGCACAGTGCCAATCACTCCTCACTTCGCAATTACAAAGAGCAGAGGGTTTCAGGTAATCACCATTGATCTGTGCACGTGTACACACACACACACACACACACACACAGGCAGGGGCCAGCAGCATTGATCCACCCGTCCCAGCCTCCAGGGAAGATGGTGTGTGTGACAGCGAGAGGAGATACAATAGAGATACAAAAACAGAGACGGGGGAGGAGAGGACTTATTGGAAACTGGAATAAACGGACGTGATGGACAGAAGAAAAAGAGTGAGATGTGTCTTCTTGCAGCTCCCGTCTCCGCTGTGAGCAGCGCAGCCATATTAGTTAGTTACTTGTCCATGCAGTCATTCAATCAGCTGCAGTCTATATGTGTGGACTGTGAGTCTGTGTGCATGTTATCTGTTCTAGTATTGAGTGTCACTGCTGCGACAAGCCCATTGATCAGAATCTAAACACACAGGAGCGTCTGACTCAGTGTGTGTGTGTGTGTGTGTGTGTGATTCTACTATATCGTTTTTCAGCAGAGAAGAATGGTGGGAGCTGTGGTCATCAGTGACTCCATCCTTTCAATGTGTCAGGACTGAATTTCAGCGTAATGTCGACTCTACCTGGAGGAATGTAGGGAGGGATCCATCATGAGGTGGAGGAGTATCAGTGAAGAGAGTGAAGGGTGGACCAAGGTCATCATCACCCTGACGACGCTTACACCAGCTTATTTTGTGCTTTATTTGGTTAAAAATAACATATTTGTTTGGTAGACGACAGAGTTGTTGCACATTAATTGGAGTCCTTTTTGTATGAAATTTCTCATCACTGTGCGTGTAATAGATTACTTCAGTTCCAGTAAGTAACATGGGCCCTGATTTACTAAAGGTTTGTGTGTTTAAAAACGTGTTTAAACTTGATATCACCTGCAAACAAATGTGCGCGCTGATCTACTAACGGTGCACACTGAGGATCTTTCAAATGTGTGAGACAACACACACCGTCCATTTAGTACATTTGTCGTAATTAAAATGTTGGTAAGGTGTAAAATACTGGGAGGAGAAAATGCAAATAGGTAAATTTAGCACACGCACTGCGTTTTACCAAGCCTGAAAATAATTTGCGGTGACTGTGACTGCGTCTGTATTTAATACGTTTGAAAGGAAGGTGCTAATCGACCCAGCAGTGCGCACAGATGGCTGCTGTTATTGTGGCGAGGAAAAGACACTCACACCTCTAATTCCATAGGATGAAATTTCATTCATTTCTTTCTTTCTCCTTGGCTCGTCTATGTTGAAAAAGCCCCCACAAAGTTTGGAGATGGTCAAAAGATGTCGCTGGGGGACCTTCAAAGGTGTCACAAATTCACAATGCAAGTTAGCTTATGATAGCAAAACACTAGCTACCTACCTAGCTAACTCATCTCAGTCAACCATTTGCTACTGACTGTTGTGAGCTAGTCAGCTAGTGTTTACCCCTCTGTGTTACTTTCACAGGAGAGAGAGAGAAAGTTGGAGTAGTTATCAAGTTTGCTTATCTTTTGGGGGCAGATCTTAGGAAGAGCTGCTAACAGGTTTGAGACTCGTCATCTTGTTAACAGTGTTTGAACAGCAATGGAGCTGAAAATAGACATATTTGGATCCACAGAAAATAACTCAATTACTTAATAGTTACTTTTGTTCTCTTCTCAGGACTTGTTGACAGTAAAATACAGAATATCTGCAGAAACGACATTTGTCCAACACTCAAGTTTATCTGTTCAGTGAGTTACTTGAGCAGAAAGTGTTGCGTGGTATTAAATAAGCAGTATTATCCAAAGAGAGAGGACTGACCTTGTGATTCTGACGTTATTATTATCTAACCTGCTGATCCAGAAAACATCAATGTGGCTGATGTAGCAAGACGAGTATTTATCCTGTTCTACAGCATCATCTGCCACCAAGACAGAAAACACGGCATGTAGGCAACAGTGTTAAAATAGTGTTCAAACATACCTTATACTTCTGACTGATGTGTGTTCGTGTATCAAAGAGGGCAAAGAAACCTGTGTGGGATCCAGTGAATGGGCTTTTTTTCTTGAAGCATCTCACTTTAAAATGAGACTAAAAAAGAGAAAATGAACGCTGATGTGAGTGCAGAGGAGGAGGTCTGATGGTGCTGATATTCTCTTCAGATTATTCAGTGAAAAGTGACAAACCACTGTCCTAAAATCAATCAGTCCTCACGGCATGTTTAAACAATGTTATCGACTCCTGGTGTGAAAGAAAGAAAGAAAGATACTTGAGCTTTTGAGATGTGTTTTTTACCAGTTTGTGTATTTATCTGTGCAGGTTTACCAAACATTTAACATTTTATCTGCACATAATAAAACTCCACACCTGCATGTGTTCTAAACACATTATAGAGACATGTGTCCTCACAGAGATCTGTGTTATTTCTCACATCTTCCTGTTTGTGAAAGAACAAATTAACGGAAAACATATTTCTGTCATTGTGCTGTTGTGCAGACAGACATGTTGTGCGACAAACACTGATGACACCTAATGCTTACTGTTTTTTCTTTACATTTCAGGAGCAGCAGGTCCAACCATATAGAGCCCCTCTTCCGCACACACACACTGACCTGGCTTTACTCAGTCTGACTCGGTTTGACTCGGTTTGACTCCGCACATCAGTCCAGCATGGCAGAGATTTGAATCTCCATTACAACAGGGTGTAATGAAGGTGTGAGACGGAGCAAAATCAGGAAACATGTTTTCATCTGCATTAACTGAAGACAACTCCTATCAGCTGCAAGTGAACATGAAACAGTAAAATGAAGCAGATACCTGAAAGTACAAACAGCGACACAGGAGAGAAACTACAACTTCAAACTTCAGAGATTCAGTTAGAAGCTACAAAAGCTCTGAGAGCTGAACACAGAGACACTTTTAAAACATGTCTTCTTCTCTGCTCTCCTGCACACAAACTGAGTTTTGCGTTAGGCGCTTGTTTTCGGAGGAGAAGGGGGGGTTGTTGCAGGTTGGCTGCAGTTGACAAGACGTCACCACAGCCTCTTGGAGGCAGGTCGGACATGCTTTGGCTCTGCTTCAGACAGAACTTGAGATCTGTGCCTGAACCTGTCGTGCCTTTAATTTAGTCACTGCCAACTCCTCCTGTTTGGTCTAATTATTATTATACTGTTTTCTGCATGTTCATGCAAAATGTTGTCTCAGTCAGGCCTGTTGCAGATGATTGAGAGAAGCTTGTTAATAAAAATTTCAGGCTGTAATAAGATTAAGCGATTGGACGAATATATATCACCTGTTGGTAATGGGCTAAATCTCTTGCCAGTTGGTTGTTTTTGGGGCAGTTTTCTGGTAATGTTGTATTCTGATAAAGTAGCGGTGTGCAGAGCGAGCCAGAGCCAGACTCTTTAAACATCTAACACTGTGAATTAAGGATTTATTTCAACCAAATCAGATTATTGATTGTTGGAAGAGTGGACAGACTAACAAAGGCTGTTTTGGTTTTGGAGTTTTACATGCTTTTCTGTTGGGTTTGAATGAAGTGTGTTTTATGAGGAGTTAACGAGGCAATTAAACTCGTCTTAGTTCGGTAAAAGAAAGAAAATTGAATTCAGAAGATGCAGAGTTGTATTTTGCTGGTAAATAAGGAAAATAGGTGTGAGAATGTTTCATGTCTTGACACTTTGTGGGTTTATTTTGTTTACTGGACGTAGTGAATGTATGTAGGTAACTTAGTGACCTCACCACTCACAGGTATGTCCCAGCTGAGACGTGGGAGGGTGGATGATGGGCTGATGGTGGAAAATTATAACATATTCTGCAGTAGAATCTACCAGAACTACTTTCTTTCTACTAGAAAGGAAGTAGTTCCTAAATTAAACTGCTCACAACAAGGTCTGTGGATTATCTTGAGCAGCCGGGTCATGATTTCTGGAAAGAGATGCTAGTTTTGAATTTTTTTAAATATATGTCTTTGGCACTGAAAGCACCACAGGCTGAGTGCCATTTAGTCCCATTATACTGGAGAGAAGGCAGACGTCTCCACAGCTGATATCTACAAAACTCTGCAACTCACACTGAAACTGTCCAGATGGATACATGATAAAAAATAAAAAATATGTATTTTTGGTTCTCTTATCAGGCTTTAAGAACAAAATCTAGCTTGTGATCGGAGACTTTGGCCAATCACACGTCAGTATGATAGCTGATTGTTGAGTCTCTTTTTTTTAAAATTTGACAACCAGGGAAGGAGACTCAACAACCAACTATCTTTCTCCAGAATCACTTCCTGCACCTCCGAGGACGTGTTGTTCAAGAGACACACTTCTTTAAACTCTCCGGAACGAGCTGGCCCTGTATCCGACTCATCTCAGTGGAAATTACACAGAAATCCAGGACAAACACAAACACGCAATGACTCACAGAAGCTTCTTTTTCTTTTATCCTCAGCAGGCAGGTTGTATCATGAAGTCTCTTCAGAAGCCAGTTCAGCCACTGTTTACTTCCCGTGGGTAAGTACGGGTCATTTAGCCCACTCCTTAATTCTGGAAAGTCCCTCAGTAAGTGTGGCCAAGAAGAGGCCAACACACACTCCTTCCTGTATGCAAATGATCCTTTTATTCATTGCATTCTGTGGTGCATTAAATTGAATACTTTTAGCGATTAAAACACTAGAACACTTGTACTAATGCATTACATGTAAATAGTGTTTGCATTAATGCTATAAGCGAGCAGCAACTTGTTATTCTCCCTCTGCTTTGCTGCAGCCCACGCCTCAACAGTTCAGGAAATTGTTCTCCCTTTCTCCCAGAGATGGAAGGAAGACGAGGGTGCACACAGCGAGTTATCTGCATGCACATGTGCAGACAGTATCCACAGGCGGCGGAACGAGTCTCCCGCTCCTTTGTTACGAGTAAGAATGAACCTAATCACGCTCGGAGCCACAGAGCTACAGTATGCACACTGGACGGACTCGACCCTGCCTGTTGTTTAAATGAAAGTGTTTGTTAAAAGGAGCCATAAAAATAGGCATTCTGCTTTAAAGCTGAATTAGGCAATTTCACACATTGCTGCTGCAGCGAGAAGAGGTGACTGAAATTGGACGACTTCAGTTCACAGAACTCGTGTAACTTTATGTGCACCTAAATGAGTCTGATCAGGTTGATAAACACGAGAACACTGTGGCATAAAGTGTAACTGTGTATTAAAGGGACAGTTGGGAATTTTTGCAGTGTGTTGCATGAGGTACTTATCTGTTGTCAGTGTATTAGAACAGAATAGGAAGCCTTTATTGTCACTGAGCAGAATATAACAATATTAGGAGAGCTACTCCTGATCGGTGCGATGACAAAGATACAAATGCACAAACACACAAGCATCCGCACCTAAATTACTGCTTTAAAAAGGTTCAAATGACAAGTAAAGTAGAACACTATAATGAAACCAGTCATCTGGAACAGGTTTGCTATTTTATGTTACAAAATGCAAATGTTTATTTTGCACGTTTCTGAATGGTTGTCCCTTATGCTGAATGTCTTTAAAGGTGGGGTCGGTGATTCTGGAGAAAGATGGTTGAGTCTCATTGTTTTCTGAGCTGAGCGTCTCCGTCCAAGCCAACAACCCATAAGCTTCATATTTGACGACCTGAAAACAGACTCAACAATCTTCCTCCAGAATCGCTCACTGCGCCTTTAAGGGGCTGACGTCGTCGAGAGCTGCTTCCTGGTTCTGATTCCATGCTGCTTTCCACAATATGCTATTTTATTTTAATCTCCGCAACCATCTGGCAACCTCCGGAAATTATCTGACGACCCCCCTTTGGGGTGGTGACCCCCAGGTTGAGAGCTGTTCTAAGTATAGCCTTTTAAGGAGAAATCTGTAATACAGTTACTGTAATTATAGATAAAATGACCGTGATATGCCATTAGGGAAACATGCTAAATTGAAATACTGGCTTCTCTGACATCAATGCTACAGCTGCAATGGAATAACTCGTTTTTTTTTGTCTCTTTCATATTTGTTAGTCCAAATTAATGCAGAATACTCGCTGAATGAGCAAGTGTCTGTTTATGAGTCATGTGAATTCATTAATAATCTTTTAGAAAGCGTAGATGTTTATAACTGCTAAATTGAGCAAAATGTTAATGGAGTTTGGCAGACAGTGAGACAGGCAGCCACAGAGTGGCTTTTCAGAGCAGTACGCTTTCGTTTTCAGGATAACGGACTCAACTCTACACCAACAGACAAGTGACAGAGTTATAAACAGCTGATCAGCTGACAGTGGAGGACCCGTCATGTGTTCCTGCAGAACTTCAGTCTGGAGAGGAGCAGCAGCGGGAAACAACTCACTTCAATTATAAAGCATATATTAAATAGGACTTCAACCTATTTAATATAAAATTTATGGCTTAAACTCAGTATTTCGCAGTGGTGAAAGAGTACTGAAAATCTGTACTCAAGCACAAGTTACTGTTACAAGTAACATTTCTAAAATATTACTGGTGCCAGAAAAATACATAAGTAAAAGTACAAAGTACTCTTGTATTAGCAATAGCAGCATTTAATCAAAAAGGGTTTCGTAACTGATGAAAAAGCTTCTTTTTGTCAGTTTTTATGTTTAAGATTCTATATTCAACAAATGGCTCAGAACCAGTTCTGCTGCAGTGACATCGTCCATGTGTGATCGTTCTCATTGGCCTGTTTGTCATCAGATCACCTGATTGGCCACAGAAATGTAGATGAAAGGTTTGGATATTGACTCAAATTGTACTCGGTACTCAATTTTGATTTTAAAAGTAACTAAGTAGATTACATGGTGTTAATTTGAGTATTTGTAATAAGTTACTTCCACCCCTGGTATCTGGACTGGAGTTCTCTGACCCTGTCCACAGCGGGACATTGCTGAGCTTCCTATTCTGGTTCTCCTGATGCTTCTCCAGACTACAGCAGGTAAAACTCTGACTATGGATAAATACCTCATACAACCACACTTCAAAACATCTGAACTATTCCTTTAAAGCTTCTCAGGAGTTGATGGATTGATTGTGGATTAATGACAATGAAAACACTGAATGGAATCCAAAGGAATAAATCACAAGACTGAAGAGATGAACTCTGCTTTTTATGAAGCTTCTGTTTCCTCGCTTTAAGGCCTTCGTCTCTTCTGTCTTTAGATATTCTTATCTAAAAATACCACCAGTGTTTTATGCCGGCGGCGGAGCGTTTCAGACCAGACTTTATTATTGTCTGTCTTCATTGTAATTGGGTCGCCGGTTATTAGTTTCTACATGAACTCTGCGCTTTAGGCTGTGAGAGGCCACCGAGGCAGCGAGAGGTTTTCTGCTTTTTAGCCTCATTTGTTCCTGATTGTTGCCATCGCAGGGACGACGCAGCAAATGCTTTCACATGGAAATTAGCAAAGCAGATGACATGATTCAGTGACCCTTATCTACATTTAAAAACCTAATAATGGTGTAGAAAATCCTGTCAAGCATCATGACACTTATGTTTCTTATTCTGCAGTTAGTGATGTAAAAACTTTGCTCTATCTAAAACTTTTAACATCACACCCTCTTGGGGTTTCCACCTAATTAACTTTAAATGCTTCTTGCTAAACGACAACAAACAGAATCCGTTAGATTGCATACATTCAGCTTTATTACAGGAGTGTTCTGCTTTATTCGGGTGATCACTGCAGGCCTTTTGTTATGAAAGCAGATGCATGTAGAAGCTGAGAGAAAAACACTTTTCTCCGTTTTTTTCCTCTTGACTGAATTTCAAACATTTAAAATGCAAAGTCTGCCAGTTTTGGCTCGCTCTTACTTTTCATTTTCTGAGAGTATTTTCACAATTGGTAAATGATTCCTGCTGCCAATTTGTCACAAAACTGTGCAGGAACTTTGTCAGCAGACTTTAAGTCAGGACAAATTGGATTTTTAATAAATTCACGAACAGAAAAATCTGGGACATTCAGCAAACAGCTTTAAAATGCTGATAAAATCAAGAGAAGAAAAGGAAAACTTCAAGGTATGTGGTGCGAGCCGCCACCGCCACACGCCACGCCCCGCCAAGAATCTCACCTAATTAACTTCAGCAGCTAATGACAGAGCACGAGTTAAGATCAATTATGTCGCCTGTGTCACCATTATTTTCCAAAGGGACTGTCCCTCTCTGTCTGGGTGATCAATGTGCGCCCTGAAGTACCAAAGCAGACGTCTTCTGTTTTCACATTCCTTCAGCCAATATTGCCTGAGGGGGGGGTGGTTTTAGATAGGACCCCTCCTCGCCTGGAACAATGGATCAATGGCGTGACTTTGCATGTTCCTCCGTAATTCATTGAATACCTTAGTGACCTGGGCTGTGTGGCCTGAGGACACTGAGAGACGGACAGAAAAAACACCTGTGTTTATTAGAGATGTAACCAGGGGCGACGGGGGGTAAAACCCAGGAAAACTGTTTATCTGCCTCTTTGAAATGAAGCTGAGTTCACTTTTCAGATCAACTGTCCTCACAGAGCTTCTGTATTTTCACCCCCACATGGGACAATAAATGACATATCACAAGACATGACTGTATTGAACTGTGATGTCAACTGTGATGTAATTATTTTATTTTATTACTTTCATATTATTTCATTTTATAAAAAGGACTTCCACTGACTGCTACATTGTTTTATTCTGCAGTTGTACAGAATCCAAGCATTCATTACTGAAAACGGTTCATACCAGGTTTCTGCTCCTGCTCACGTCACTTAAAAAGTCTCAAATCCAATAATTTAACAAAATTTTCAGCCTCAGAATGTATTAAAATGTCTTGAATATGATTTTGACACATTTTTAAAAATAATGGGATTGATGAAAATAACATAGCTTTTATAAAACTGCATTTTTCAGTCTTGGTTTGTGTATTTATACCCTGAAATATTGTGTATATTGTTATTTTGTGAATATTGATGTTTTTAATACTTTATTGTAAGAATGCAAGAATTAATAAGTTTACATTTGCTCACATAATGTTCTTATTTAGCAGCGATCTTACAATATTTAGTTTATGGTGAGAAAAAAATGGTAATAATTATCTTAATAAAAGTAAATTAAAAAGAGAGAAAGGAGAGAGAAAAAAGAGGTCATATGTATGATTATACTATGCATGTACTGTATAAAAACCTGTGCACATATACATATAACACTTATAATAATAATAATAATAATAATAATAATCTTTATTTATAGAGTGCTTCACAAAAGGCAGCAAATAAAACAGAGGTTTGAAAGTCATCAGGTTTTAAAAGAAAACAGATGAAATAATTTAGTGTAAAATGGCCCAAAGAGGAAAATAAAAACATTTTAAGAAATAAAAACAGTTAAAACTCTGTTTTTAAGATTTGTTTTACGGTGAAACCGAAGGCAAATTTCCACATCGTGGACAATAAAGTTTTCTTTTTCATATTCATGTTTTTGTGAAAACTTTTGCTTTGATCACACTGAAACATCAACAAAACTAAACCAACATGGAGCCAATAAACACTGATGCAAACTGTGCTGCTCGAAATTTACACACTGAAGCTGAACAAAAGTCATAAAATCATATCCTTCATACTTTTTTTGTCGATATGGATGTAAAATAGGTCTTAAATTACATTTAAGTCAACTTGTCATGTTGGGGCTCCAGACAAGCAGGATGGAGACATTTTATTTTTTAACGTTTGAAAACTGGTCACCATTCACTTCCATTGTTTGGGAGACGGGTACAGGTATTGTCGGTATTGTGATAAATATCGTCTCATGGATTTCTTATCGTCTCAAGGCAAACATATTAGCTCATTGGTATGTAAGAGAGAGAGAGAGCAGAGTAAAAGGAGTGAGTGTAAAGATGAGACCAACACTCAGATATTCTCTATATGGGCTGTAATTAGTTCGGGGATCTGGGAGGCAATTGCATCTACAAATGATTATTGATCAAGCAACAGGTGCTGAAAATAAGCAAAGTGTTTGTGCATTCCTGTGTGTGGGAATCCTTCTATTTATGTATCTGTGTACATACTGGAATGCCTCAGTGTACTGTGTGTGTGTGTGTGTGTGTGTGTGCGTGTGTGTGCCTGCTCTGAGCTGGGAAACAGGGTGGGGGCATTAACCAGTGACATTTATCGCTATTGTCTCATCTGTCAAACCCCCGCTTGCTCTCTGGGTCTTTAATTTGCTAATTAGGCCGCAGGACCCCCTGTTTGTTTCAAAAGACCACTGCAGAGATACTTATCTGTTTTACAAGATCATTCTCTGACAGGGTGGCGTGTCAGGTGTGCCTCAGCACACGCTGGCATTTCTTACAGGTCTCAGCAAAGACATAAAGTCTTAGTGGCTCAGAGGCAGAGTGACATTTTCATTTTTTCTCGGTGACAGTGGAGGAGAGACGTTAAACAGAGACAGTCTCAGAGGACATTTGCAGAAACAGACTCAAGTTTATTTACCAGAAAAATCCACAAGCAGGCGTCAGTACAAGGACAATAAATTACATATCATAAACTCAAAAACACAATACTGATCTGCAAAACTGCTGACAGACATGGACGAGGACGGATCTCATAAGACTTTAGTTTACCTTCATGAACAATATCAGAGATTATTTACTGACTGGCTGTTGAGGTAAAAATGTCACTAATACAGTTTTGTTCTGAAATCCACTTCAGTCTTCTGATCATAAACCCAAATGAAAAATAAACCCCAACATTTAACAAATGTAAATAGATGATCACACAGTATAAGAAACAAGAACAAAGTATATTAAAATATAAAAATATACGAGAGTAACATACAATGATGTACCAAATATATACTCACACCACATACTATACCAAATATAAAAATACAAGTAGTTTACTAGAATACTACACCAAAAAATATCAAGTACAAAGATTCTCAGGTCTCATGTAATAATAAGATGAGATATCTGAGATATATCACAAAAATTATGCAATTAATTCCACAAACCAGTCATAAAAAATCCTGGTCAGTTGGTGTGTAGGTGCATGAAAACTGCAGCTGCTCTCTGAATCTGAGCAACTCAACAATGTGGAATCACTCCGTTAACACAAACTGTGATTTAACCTGCCGCCCAGATCAGGGTTGGTTTAAGTTTACACTACGTTTAGAATATTTTTCCCACTTTACTTTACCAGCAGTGAACTGAGGCCACCGTCTGTGTTTCTCTTCACACACACAAAACTCCACCAAAAAAACAACAGTCATTTTCCCTCGCAGGACGCTGCTGCCTCAAACTGCAGCAGGTTAGATCAGACACATGAACACAAACACAGTTGTATTTTGTTGTGTTTGCACAATGACCATAAAGTTAGTCAATATTGAATTTCAGCTTAAAAGCTGATGATTGGTTTAATCTCCGTACTGTCAAATCAGTTTAAAATCATTATTGTGAAGTATATCTGTATATGTGCAAATGCACGTGAAGATAAAGTGACGCGCAAACATGCACACAGATGCATCATAAAGAGTGCACCACACAAACAGGCGTGTTCAGTGACGGCAGCAGCGGTCGGCAGGTCTAACGTGTGTTAATGCTCCTCACGTTAAAACCACACGTCCCAGATGATCTCAGGCACCTCAGTGGGATCTGTTATGTAACATTTTCAGCTCCCTGCATAAACTCAGAGAAGAAAAGAGACTCCGAATTTACACTGAATGAAACTATTTAAGTCATAATGGTTAATTCTCGTCTCCCAGCAGGAAGTGTGCATTTAAACGGTGGAAACGTCTCCAGTGAATCACAGAGCGAACTTAAACTCATGCAGTCTCCAGTGAACTTGACTTTCATGTGTTTGGACCAGAGGAAGCTGAAATGAACAGTTTGATTCCTCACAGACAAAAAAAAGACGAAACTCATTTACATTTTTTTCTTATTATTTGTTGAGATAAATGAAAATCAGCAGCTGTAAGCCGGGGGGGACAGTACATGTAAGGATTTTGAACAGAAAATAAGTATGAACCATTTTCACCCTGAAGAATTAACTGACTCAAGGTTCTGTTTAACATCCTTTGCGAAAACCAAAATGTTTGACTCTTTACCTGTAAATTTGAGTCCATCCTGACCAGAAAACTGCTGTATAGGTCGTCTGTGCAGCTTGTTCCAACCCGTATTTACCTTTATTTTTAGGTGGTGATCTCTATTAACCATGATAATTAGAATGGGAGGCGTCAGACCGGCAGATCTGCTGCTGTGGAGAAAAGTCAGGCTACACACATCATCTTTCTGCAAAAGAGTAACTAAGGTTTTTACTGTAAAAAATATGTTCTGACCATAAAAAACTGCTTTTAGAGTTTAGTTCAACAAAACCAAAACAGCAAAATAAAGGCAGACTGAATGGATGTAATGATGCTGATGACTGATTAACAAACACGTCTCATCACTGCTCTCCTGACTGGTCAGAGGATTTGGCCTCCTAATAGCTAAACAGCAGTCAAGTTTTCTGTGTGTTTAAACTGGCAAAGACCTCAGAATTTGTATTAAAAAGCAGTGAGGGCACGACGCGGGAGCAAAGTACCCGGATGGGTTGTCCGTGTTAAGTTACTTAAAGTTACTACAAGGAACTTTAACATTTTGTTGATAGTGGAGCCCCCTGTGGACAAAAGTGGTGGTGTTTCCACCATAATAACCACAAAATATAACGTCAAAAAATTATCTAAATATAAATCCCCTCCTGTCTCATTTTTACTGGCCAGTGTGCTACTCACTGTAACTTTGTGGAAATATGAACACATGAGCATTAAACAGTTTGGAGACACGACATAGAGGTTAAAGTTTTGCATGAAGCATAACCTTCCTGTCACCATGACAAAGAATAATTCTCGTCCCTTTTCCAACCAAACTCAGCTGCTTGTTGCAGCTGATAACAAATAACAAGTAACAAAACTTCCTAACAAGAAGTGATGGAGCAAACAACTGTCCACAATACGAACTGTTGAGTTTCCTCC
>JAJHUR010094772.1:1895-20565 GCA_027495735.1 Lutjanus campechanus | reverse complement strand
GTAAATCACCTGTAGCTGGGTCAGTGTGTCTCTCAGTGCTCCCTCCAGATCCTGTTTCAACTGGGCCAGCTCTCTTCTCTCACACAGCAACAAGTAATCAGCACCATCTCTCTCCTGCAGCAGAGCAGACCTGTCAGTGAACACATCACCTCCCCCTGACAAACGGAACTCACAATACAGAACTTAATGAATTAATCTGTAGTCTGCCGTATCACTTACACCACGTCTGGTGTTGGATAACATATTTATCAGTCATTACTGAAGGGATTTATACATGATTTGATATTAGCTGCACTTAGTCTTGATAAGTGTAATAATGTGTGAAGTGCTTGGGATTTCAATAAAGCTTTATGGAAGTTTAAAGAGCAAATTACATGCATGTTTCTGCAGGTGAAATCGAAAGATTTCCTGTGGTGTTTGCGGACAATAAACTAAAAACTAGCTAAACTATCTGTGCCCCAAGCAAAAATATTTCCAGAACCCGAGGGGTTCACTTAGGAGCATTGCATAAAGCTTCTTAGGTTGTCTCATTGCCTAAGTTTTGAAAACTAAGGCCTAGGTATCTCCTCCTTCTCTTCAATTAATATAAATTCTACAAATTATTTTACTTTTAAGGGACTGTTATGAGAAGTATGTGGTGTTGGCCGTATCTGCAGAGACCCCACCTTCTGTCTGTAATTCTCATTAATTTGCAGTGTTTGGGACAATTACTAACCTAAAACATCTGTATTTGACATCCTTGGAATGAGACTCAACAATTAACTATCTTCCTGATGCATTTACAAACAACTCGGACAAATCCGACCTAAGCCTAAGTGATTTTATGCGAATGGGTACTGTTCTTTTGTCCTTAGATAAACAGAATAAAAGTTTAAATCTGGAAGTAGTTGAGACCAATAATTTAAAACCAGCACTGTTTCTGAGGACCTACAGAACCATCGTTCTCCTGGACGCAGGATACGCGAGGCAGCCATGATGTTAAAAGCAAGTATATCTTCAGCCTTATGTACAACACCCCTGCTGATCCCTGTAGTAATTCTCTTTTTGGTGTTTTGGCTCCACAAAATGGATTTTACATATAATTTTCATGTTCACTAAAAAAAACTATTAAAATCGCGATGGTGTGATATTTATTGAGGTCTGTACCAAACAAACATGTTTTCTTTCATCTGGAGAACCAGATCTTTAGGCCAGGGCATCTATGCAGCTCTAAAATACCCCATCATAATGCTGTTTTCTCACACATTTTTCCCTTTTCAAAAAACAGTTTGGTTCTGGTCTGCAATTTGGATATTGGGCTTGGCCATACTGCGATGTTATTGCAATTCCATCTGCAATTAATTGTGCAGGCCTATAGATGATTCAGTGCTTTTGGCATGAATCCTCTGGTTATATGACTTATCCCCATCCTAACAAGGGGATGGGAGCTGGGTCACATTCAGTGTTGAGTTTAAGGATGAAAATTCTGAAGACATGGTTAAACATCCTCTTAATCTGCATCAAAATAGATACAAAACCCCTCTAACAGATAGTTTATAATATGCATTTGCTGCTTGGTGAACAGCCAAGCTGTGTAAACTTACCGTCTCAGTAGTGGACGGCCTCCTGGTCCTCCCCTCTGAGCTCCTCCTGTTGATGGCCAGATTGGTCCTGAGGCTGCGCAGCATCTTCTCCACATGGCCCCTCTCTCTCTCCAGCTTGATGCCCTCCTGGGTCACCCTGGCAGCCTGTCGGCGCAGCTGCCCCTCCACCTCCCGCACCCTCCGCATGTACTCACCGGCCACAGCAACGCTGGCCCCGGCACACTGCTCACGCATGCTGGTAGGCGGGAACGGGACCAGGGACATCCTCTGGGAGCCACTGGGGAACTTCAGAGGACAGTGTGATTACAATTTACTTGTACTTTACTTGAGTATTTCCATTTTCTATAATTTTATACTTCCACTCTACTATATTTTAGAGGGAAATATTGCACTTTTAAATACACTACATTTATTTAATAGCTTTAATTAACAGTTACTGTACAGAATAAGACTTTATTTACAATATTTATGATCAGCCCCTAAAATATGAATATTTGTAGACTGAACAGCCAAACAGTATAAAGTAGCCACCTCATATGACAACAGTAAAACAACAGTAAAATGTCACATGTTTACATCTGTGATAATAATCAAATAATAATATACTTAATTTAATACCTTAATAACTTGAATAGGGCCATTCTGTAAAGTCATTATTGTCTTACATCCTAAAATATAAGAAGTTAAAGTTAGTCTGGGGGAGCTCAATAATGAACTAAAAGTTGATTTTTCGCTGGGCTCACCAACACGGATTCAATTTTACCCCCAAGTAAATCATGATTTAACTTTAATTTAATTTAGACTTTTAAACGATCTTGAAATGAACAAAGATTAAATTTAAGAAAAATTAAATTTAAACTTCTCTTTAAACCAGAGATTAGTTTTTACTCTAAGCCTGGATTCAATTTAATTCTCTTTCACAAAAACTTTAAGCTCCAGCTTAAACTGTGGGCCAGTATTCACTAAAATTACACTTTAACTTTTAAAACAGCTGTCCTTTGAAATGAATTGAGCAAAATAATTCTCTGATGACCCATCATGAGTAGGGTAACTAGGCTTAATTTTAAATCTGGATACTTTAGCTTTACATAACTCTGATTCGAAATAATCTTATTTTATTTATTTCTAATCTTAATTACATGAATCCTTGTTGGTGCAGTGGCCTAGTTTGTTTCATATAGGCCCTATCTGAAAAAAAAAATCTCACCTTACCCTAAATTCTCAAGAACTTAAAACTTTGTATTCTTTTTTTAATAACTGTGATGAAAAATAATCTGCAGATATTATTGTTATTGTATTATTACATCTTGTTCCTTATGAGTGTCAAACTTAATCACACTGACCAAATAGGCCTAATATTGTTTGGTCAGTTATCAGTCAAGTATTACCTCAGTTTTCAGTAAGGGGAGCAAATATAGGATCAGATTTGTTTGCACGCCTGTTTTTCCTCACCATTGCTCCTGTAGTTTGGGGTCTCGACATCTTATTTTTGCAGATGGTGTCACGACTCTTTTCGCATTCCTCCCCTGTGATCTTATCCTCGGCTGGTTCAGTTGTGCCGTCTCTCCGCTCTGGGATGAAATTGGCGGCGAGGCTGCAGCTCTGGGGCCGGCTGCGAGTCCCGGACCGGCCGGCTCGCCCGGCTCGAGTCTGCTGCACCAGGCGCTCCGCCCGCCGGATAGAGCGGACAGTCCCATCACGCCAAGACTGCGGTCCGATGGTGACAGCGCTGAGAGGCACCGACTGGACCTGCATTCCTTCACACACACTTTCCTCCTAATAAAATATTTTACCATCAACTGGTACCTGTCTGAGTGAGATAAATCCCTCTCCACTGTGAGGCGTTCAGGGTGAAAACTTTGTGTGAGGTGTTGAGGTGTCAGCTCCATAGCAACAGTTCCTGAAGTAACAAGAAACTCAAAGGGGTAGTGAAGAGAAGACAGGGGGCAGTGTCATTCAACACTGGCTTTTACAGTATTGTCAGGCGCCCTTGGCTCTGATAATACAATTCCCATTCATTTTCCCATAGACAGTGTTACTTGCTGCGAGTTGAACAGGTTTGGTCGCATGAAACTCCCCGGATTGAATAATCAGTAAATAAAAATTTAAAAAAATAACTACGCTAAAACATATAATCTGACTCTTTGCCGAAAAGTCAATGGTTCAACCGTGAGTCTAAATAAACATCTCAAAAGAAAAGTTAACTACAACTCCCAAGATGCATTTCGACAAGAACCATCCAATCGCAGAGTGAAATAATTCTATTACGTGTACTGTCGTGTTTAGAACGTCTGCTGGGGAACCCAAGATTTGTGAAAGTCTCGCGAGATTTATATACGTTGGTACTTCATTGTGCGCCTTCTACAAGAAGTGACAGCACAAGTGTGACAGTGCTGTTGTTAGGGTCGAGGTAGAGATAGGGTCAAAAACACACCTTGGTTTAGGGTTAGGAAAAGATCATGGTTTGGGTTAAACCGGACACTCTCGCGAGATCATTCGTAGTTCTGGGGTTCCCTTCTAGACTGGACTACTGCGAACGGTAGTGGACAAAACTCTGCTTATCAAGAAATGTGGTGCGACATATTCAAGTTCAGCAAGTCTTGAATGAAGACTGCTTACTATTATCTTATGGTAAATTTCTAAAAAGAAAAAACCAAAGGGTCCTTTACAGGTTCTGAAAACTCTCATGACTCAACTCTGTCATTGGAGAAGTAATATCTTCATTGGTGATTAAGCTGTCCTAAATGAAAATGTAGTAATAAACAAATACTGATATAGAGAATAGTATTTCCCCAATGCAAAGGTTCTTGGGGGGAAAACATGTTAAATATAAGACAAATATTGTATTAACAAACAATAAAATAATAGGGTTGTCATTTCCAAATTTGCATTGAATATATCCTGTAAAGCTTATTATGAAAATGTCTTAAATTAATATGAATTATTTTTGTGATTTCTGTGGTTTAAACAATGAACCAAAACATAGTAGAAATAATTAGAAATGGTGGTCATGACATAAATTGATTGTGCAGATGCAAGAGTCTTGTGTTTCTATGTTAACTAACATTTAAGATTTCATCACCAAAAACACATGACGGTTAAGGAAATAACAGTGTCTGTAAACATAATTAATTTGGATCAGAGTGTTTAATTCTCTTGAGCTAAAAGAAAGAAAAATGTTTCCAGTTCCTGACTAACAATACAAGATATGTAAACAATGAAGATGATTGAGAATAGTTCAGAAATAAAAATTTAAAAAAAGAGAAACATGTATAAAAGCAGAAAATGAAAGCAGTTAAGAATATTATTTTTGGTCCAAAGTATTCCCCTCCACAAGTGCTAAGATAGCACTGTAAACAAAAAAATGACAGTTCTGTAAAAAAGAAAAAAAAAGAAAAAAAAAGGGGAAAAAAAAGGCAAACACAATAAAGACACAGCAAAGAGTTTCACAGAACAGAGACAGGCAAATTCAGATTTAAAGAAATATTGTACCCAAGTCGTACACAAGTGTTAGATCTACTAACAATACCCTTCAGAAATGTTTGTATCATCAACAATCCCACCGCATGAATGAAATCTAATCACTGCCTAACCATTAGACCCATGACATTCAAAAGAATTAACTAAATACAGTAATCGAGTGATTTTTAAATCAAGTAATAAACATCCAGCTATAAGAGGCTGGATCTGACATCTGTCCATACTGAAAACAATCAAGGCAGTGTCTGACTCTCGAAGTCTGAAATTACTGATTCACTCCAGAGAGTTTAGTAGCAACTGTGGAAAATTAAACTTTCCTTCGTCCCGTGTCAGAACAAGGCAGGTCTGCTAATGCAAACCTCAAAAATGTTGAGAGATAAATATTAAATAGACTTAATGTACACCACGATAAATACGCTCAAGAGGCAAAACGGTGGTGCAGAAAGTGCAAAAGTAATCTTCCATCTCTTGTCAGTACAGTAGCTGAGCCCAGTTGTCCTCTATCACAGTGTGTGTTTGATGGCGGTCAGAGGGTCACGTTTGTTCTGCAGGTTCTGCTGCAGCTCTCTGAACAGATGGTCCCGCTCCTCCGCATCCAGCAGGATTTGCTACAAATAAAAAAATAAATAAAAAGGATTTCAGTCACCATCACAAAGATTCATAATGAAGCTCAGGTTATCACACATCCTAACAAAGGACTGTTGCACATTTCACAAAGTTGACCCACGTTTTTACAGCTTTTTTCATTTATAAGTAGATGAGATAGTTTTGAGCTGCTTTTTTAGAATTACCCTCTCACTTAACAAAATCTCACAAAATACTCTTGTGGCTGAATTTCATTGTGGTCTTCGGACGTTGGTGAGAAATTAAAATCTTTGCATTTCCTACGTCTATGAATATAATGTGGTTCTGTTGGCTTCATCGGGCCATGACCTTCATCACGCACAGGGGCGGTTTGCAGACGGGATGAGAGTCGGCACCTAAAAGTCTGAGGCCATGTTTCTCTGCAATAAACGGTGGACTTTTCCCTCTGGGTGGGGAATACGTTGCTGCCCCAAGTGAAGGAGTTTAAATATCTTGGAGTGATATGGAGTGTAAAATCGACAGGTGGATTGGTGCAGCATCAGCAGTACTGCGGGTGCTGTACCAGACCGTTGTGGGGAAAAGGGAGCTGTGCTGGAACAGGGTTGCAGCCAAATCCAGTACAATGACAGTGAATGAAGACCACGGATAAAATGTAAAAAAACAGAACACAAAACAAACACAAAATGACTCCATCCTGCTCGTGTGGTGTGGTGGTGGTGTCCGCGAGCCGCGACATTAAAATTTAACCACAAAAGACGCCTTCGTATATCTCTTAATGGATGCACGTGTGAAAATATTGCAAGATCGACGCCATGTTTACATGCTACCTGCTACATGGTACAATTGACATTTTGGCTAAAAACATGGTGTAAATGGCGTCTTTTGTGGTTAAATTTTAATGTTGCGGCTCGCAAACACTTGGATTACACCAGATGAGCAGGATGGAGACATTTTGTGTTTGCTTTATGTTCTTTTTTTTTTTTACATTTTATCCGTGGTCTCCATTCACTGCCATTAGCTGCAACTCTGATTTCTGCTGAAACTCCAGGATTGTTTTGTGAACTGAAGATCTTCACCCATCCTCACATCGGCATATATTGAGTGGACTATCATTCAGGGGTGGAATATCACTTTAAAGAGTTCACAAACAGGGCTGGTTAGTGTTAAGGTGTGTGGAGGAGAGGAATGTCACACTGTGCACGACAATAGCAACTTGATGAATCATCTCACAAAGTATTCATCTAATTTTAGGATCACTAAAGATGGACCAAACCAAACAGGCATGACTACATTTAACCTGTGACAGCTGTCAGACAGTGATACTGTCCTCACAACAAAACAATCTGCATTGCTAACTGCATGATCTGTGTTAAACCAAGTTCACACCAGGGCAGTCTTTCAGTTGTTAAGTAATTAATGTGGATTTTTTTAATTTGGCGTTGATGGTAAAAATTTGACTTTAGGGAATATTTTGCAAACATTTCATATTAAAGAAGCATGTAACAATAATTTTCAGAGTCCATTTATCTGCCAATCGTTTTTTGATTAATGCAAAAGCGTTGGAGTCTATAAAACATCAGAATAAAATGAAAAATGCAGTTCAAAGTTTCTTAAGAGTCCAAGTTGATGTCTTCAGATGTCTTATTTTGTCCAACCAGCAGTCCAAAACCCAAAGATATTCAATTTACAGTGATACTACTTTAAATAATCACAAATAAAATAACCACTTTCAACACGTTACAGGTTTTTGGTCTATGAAATGTCAAAAAAATTCATGTTACAATTTCTGACCAAAACCAAAAAATGACCAAACACTGACAGCCGACTCTAAGGGAGAATAAGCAGCAGATTCCTGCTCTTTACCTCTATGAGTTTGTCTCTCTTCTCCAGGCTGTCTCTCAGTTTCCTCGCCTCCCTCTCTCGGTCCTCTCTGTTGTTCTGCCAGGCTCTGTCGGCCTCCTTCTTCTCCTTCTCTTTCTCCCTCAGCTCCTGCCGAGTGTCACTGAGCTGAGCTGTCAGAGAGGACACCGTCTGACTGTGACTCTCCTGCTGCTTCTGGAGAAAAAGCAAGATGAATCATTAGGATGGCTGAGATTTGTTGTTGCTGCATTGTGTTGTGTGTGTCTGTGTTGTCTCTCAGCATTGCAGCAACTATTTTCTCTTTAAAAATGACAGAAGTAATTACTCTTTTATCAAAATAACTGCAGATTATTATCTTGAAATCAAGAAACTGCAGTTGTAAAAGAAAAGTTATTCTCAACTCAGAATATCTATTCACATTTTTACTTTTCAGCTTTCTCTTTAATGTATAAAACTTTCAAATCCTCTCTTGGTGCTAATATCTCACCTGCACCAAGTCCTGGTATTCCTGCAGGGCTGAGGTGAGTTTGATGACCTCCTTGCACAAGATGTCGCCATTTCCCTCTCTGTCCTCCTGAGCTCCTCCCCCAGCCAACCCCTGACCAATCACAGAGTCAGAGAGAGCCTGGAGGAAAATGACATGTTGCTGTGAGTCAAAGTTTCCCCGTGGTCACTGAGGTCAGTATTTACTGACAAACCTCATCTGACGACTGCAGAACCAGCTCTGCATTCAGTAATACAGAGGGAATTCAAGTTCTGCCAATTTATTTTCAAGATGAAGATGTTAAATGAACTCTTATGTCATTTTATACTAATGATGACTTTGAGAAGTGTCACACCACTCGCTCATCCCTAGTGGAAATGACACCCCTGTGTAAGTATTTTACCTGAGAATCTTTCTGACAGCTCTTCAGCTCCTCTTTGAGGGAGTGGATCAGAGCCTCCTTCTCCTGCAGGACAGTATTGAGGGCTCGGTCCCTCTGTCTCCACACCTCCCTCTCTTTCTCCACCTCTTTCAGCAGTTGTTCCTTCTCCCCAAGAGCCACTCGCAGTTCCTGTGGCAAAGACCGACAACATGCAGGTGTATCTGAATAAAGTGCATGCAGAGTGAACTGTGCACGTGAGAAAGTACAAACGTCCACAGTGTATTTTGTAGTTTTGAACCACAATGCATGCAAATCCATCCCTGGTTTCTAATGTCTGTGTGCTCTCACGTTGATTATATCCTGGTTGCACTGCAGCACGGTGTTGAGAGTGTTGAGGTCTCTCTCTCTGTCTCTTCCAGCCTTCCTCAGCGCCTCGATCTCTTTCTCCAAGCCCTTCTCTTTCTCAGTCATTTCAGATTTCAAAGTCTGCAGCGCTGCCTATTGATCACAAAAACATGTTACATCTACAGTACATTCAAGCAACATTTAAACAGAGCAGTCTGTAAAGCTTTTAATTAATCGAACAGTGTTGTCAAAAATATCTATACTTAATATCTGAAATGCTTTCAATAGTCTTTTTTTTTTCCAGTATCAATACTCCAGTACCAGCTGCACTTTCTCGCTCTCTCTGCTCTCTGACAGCAAGTTGACACACACACCGCTGCAGTGGCGACACAATCCCGCCTCCTCTAACTTACTTGCAGCGTTGTCTGTCTTCTTCTTGTCACTCATCTCATTTGCTCTGGTTGAATATCCGTTATTATGTTGTAGCCTTGTTAAGTTTATCTTATAATACAAATCTAACATTTTATGCACTTAATGTTGAGTCAATTTTCCCTGTGGTATCAGATATCAAAATGAGGAATTTCAGTATTGTGTATAATCTAATAGTTTATAGACAGAAAATTTAGAGGCAACTATGTTGATTACTGAACAATTATTCAAGTAATTTTTTAGAACAAACATTCCCTAATTTCAATTTCAAGATTCTCTGCTTTTCTCCATTTATTACCAATGTAAATTGTGTATTTTCTGGTTGTGGACAATTCATGAGACAAAACAACATTTTTGACTTTTGTAAAGTATAAAAAGTATTTTTCATGATTTTATTTTATGGCCCTAGAAATGATCAACACCACGTTAGAAATAATAATAATAAGAAGAAAAAAGAAGCACGTTCACTGAAGAGGTACATTGAAAGTGTCACTATTTTATATTGAATTTGGGAACGGGCATAAGCTATTTTAATAATGTTAATTGCACTAAAGTTGCCTCGAACTAACAGGGGTTGACGTTGGGGTGGAGTAACATTAGTATAAAATATTGGGATTAAAAGCGTGAATTTGTTTAATTTTGTGTATAATGGAGACATGATTTTCCCGGGAAAAATCAGGTACATCTCCCATCCATGCTCCCCCCTCCTGCAGTGGCTCTGCACCCCCACCAGGGGGACCGCCCCTACTGAAGTGATACCACACTGATGTGATTAAATGAGCTTGGTTAAGAGAGTCATGACAGTAATTTTTCAGTTGTAGTCTCTCCTCATCTCCATTTCATTCTGAGAGGCACCGGATCAGCACTTAAATCAGCTGATACCCCATATTTACAGTGTCTCCAAGACTACAATGTTAAAAGCTCTTTGTATGTTGATCTTAGAGTTTTAATGACAGAAACAAACTCAAAGCACAGTGCATAACTGAAAAAAAAACTTCCTGCAGGCCTGAGATAGGAAAAAAAAAACATCACAAGACCTGCACTGCTCGTGCAAAAACCTTCAGGGACAGGAGAGCTGAGTCTGATGACTATCAGCAAAAGTCTGCCCGCTCATGCTGATAACTGCTACGCTTCAGTGAGTGGCTAATTTGTGTCATTATAAGCAGATCCAGCATTTAGCACTTGATGTAAATGATCAGTGTCAGCTCTAACCTTGTTGTCAGAGAGAATTTCCTTCAGATTCTCCATCAGCTTGTTGGCCAGCTCAGTCCCCGCTGCCTCGTCCACACACAGCCTTCTGATCAGACCCATACACTCCTGAAAGAGAGGAAATACGCCTGCTTAGTGCAAAATTAAAAACACACTTGTCTAGCAGCACTACTGGGGAAAAGCCTTCACTTTATATGATTTGGATGTCTTGAGTTTAAAGATTTAAGGCATGAAGTGCAGATTTTTGCAAGATTCTAAGTTTATAAAGCCATTTCAAGCATGAATCAGTATGCACGGCTGGAATAATGCAGCCATAGAGGCCAGAGCCAAGCCGATGTATATGCAAATACGTCAGATAGTGCCGTCATAAATCTGCACATCCATCATGCTACCACATTTGTTAATTATCTACGCGCCCTGAAACTAAAATCTGTTGAAGCCTGCTGAGATCTGTTTGAAACCACAAGACTCGCTGTACCAGATCAGAAAGAGCAGAGTCGTTGATTTGAAGAAACTCAGACTCATTAAAAGGATTTAGGAACATGGCCTGCTTTTTTTACTTAGTGCAATAGAGGACAACCTTGATATGATTCGAAGTACCGTGAGTTTTGTGATCTGGACTAGCGCCTCTGTGTACGTAAACGTCTCATTCTAAAGTAGCAAAAACAACGATTCTTATTTTCAGGTGATTAAACGCTAATGAAAAAACACTTATTAATAATATATTCAATTTCCACCATATTCTGCCATTAAATCCCCGTAAATCTTGAACACTGGAACTTTAACAGACAAATATGAGAGTTTGGTATTGATCTTCTCACTGAACTCTTGTCATGAAAACAGATGTTTTACTAATAAAATAAGTTATTAGTGTGGCACAGAATAAAACCACCACTGCACAACATTGTCCAACACAGGTAAAATGCGACAGGGAGGGGGATTTTATCATACAGTCATGGTAGTCTTTAATAGGCTGTAATTCACTCAAGCACCTTTCACTTCAGATAACAAAGTCTTTGGTCGTCTTTCTGATAGGACAGTGCTGTTTGCTTTAACCACATAGTTGTCACCTTTCATCCAGAGTTCCTTAAAATGACAGGCAACTAAAATTCCTGCTGTAAATCATCAACGCAACCAGCAGCTAAAAATAGGGGAAGTCATGATCAAAGTTTAAGAAAACATACTTCAGTGTCACTGTTACAATGTGGTGAATAGACAGAAGCGAGTGCAGTTTTGGCACTGCCACTTTAAGGGCGTGCAATGACTTCAAAGACAAACAACATTCCAGTGAGCTTTGAGCCGAAGCTGCAGCAGCAGCAGCAGAAGATCCGACTGCCATGTGCATGACTGAGTCCTGTCTCCCCTCATCACCTCACCCACCTGGATCAGACGCTCCCGGCTGTGGAGGGAGTGACCGAGGCTCTGCAGCAGGGAACAGCCACCCTCCTCCTGGACCAGCTGGGGGAAAGAGGAAAACAAAGTCAGAACAGATGATCAAACTTTTGTTTTAATGAAATGATTTCAGGGGTTGTGATGAGAAAAATATACTCCAGATCCTAAGGGCTGGGTTGTAGAGGTTCATTTCTGAATTGTTCGGTCTTTAAAACACCTAGGCTGGCATCACTAGACACAAATGTGCATAAAATATCCACCAGAGCAAATGAAAACGTGAGCCTGGCATTCATCTGGTTCCCAGGCTATAAATAATGATAAATAGTAAACTTTATTCACAGAGGACTGATCAAAACAGAAGTATAGCATGCTTCACAAAATACCAAAGGAGTGATAAAAATCCATGAAGGGAACAATAAACAAGAAACAATAAAAAAGTCAGGTAAAATCAGGATATGTTTTCCAATAAAAGTATGGTATTAGAAGAGACTTAAAAGAAGGCATTGACTGAGACAGCCTTATTTTCTCGTGCAGGTTGTTCCAGAGCCTCTGAGCCCTGATGGCAAAAGATCTGTACCCTTTAGTTTTGAGCCTGAACTCTGTAACAGACAGAAGACCACTGCCTGAGGATCTCAAACAATACAAAGGTTCATACAGGGTTAAAAAGTCTAAAATTTCATCTGGAGCCAGGTCATGCAGAGCCTTAAAGGTAAACAACAAAATCTTAAACTCAATCCAAAACAAACAGAGAGCCAATGTAGGGAGCCTCAAACAAGTGTGATGTGATTTGCTTAAGATAAGAGAAGAGGCTGTTGCAGTAAAACACCAAAAACAGTGAAAAATCAAAATATTCTAGAGCACAAGGTGGCATCATCAAATGTCTCCAGCAAACAACAAACAGTCCAAAACCAAAATATACCACACAATACACTGAAAAGGAAAGGAAATATAAGGAAATATTCAAATAACTACAGCACAGCACAGAGAATCTGGTCAGTTTTCAAAATAAAAGACCTTGTGCAGACTTGCCATCATGAAAACAGACAAAATATAAACAATTTAACCACTTACACATGGTAGAACCAAAAAAATCAGGGAAAAATGACCACGTCAGCAAAGTCTGACTAAGTGAACACTTAGAAAATTTGGTGTCTGAGCTATTTATTTATACTAATGTCATTTTCTTAAATCGCCTCATTTCTATATAGCTGGAGGACTGTTTACTTACTTGTTGCTCCCAAAAGTTTCCCTATATCCTTCCAAACCTCCTAAAATGCCTGATTTCACCGCAGATTTTCTAAAAGAAATTTTAAAATTTTGATCCATGTTGCAATGTTCTTAGGCGTTTTTGCAATGAAATTGCGGGAGTGAGTGAAAATTTGTTCAGTTCAATTAAAAAGAAGCCTTTATAAGCACTGCACAAGGTTAATGGCTCAGCAGCCTTTCATTTACAACAGCGTTATCAGATCATGGCTCTTTCTGTGGCTTTTTTAAATATACTTTTAACAAGGAAGTGCACATGGCGATTGAGTACAGTCAGTTCACTTTGAAAATTTGTTCATAAAGGTTCATTCAGGCATGTAATGAACGCCTCTAATGTTTAAACCTGCTCCAACTCCCACATATTTCACACATAAATTCCCACTAATATGCAACTCGTCATGTGAACACAGCGTCCCTCGTTCTGACAGAGATCAGGTCATGAGGACACAGATGCTATAAAGCAGCTGAGAAGCGTTTTAATGATATCTTCTATCATAAGACTACTGAGCCTGGGGCAAACTCCACCGGTCGGGGAAGATTCCAGAGAGAGGCTGTGCGTGTGTGCGTGTGTGTGTGTGTGTGTGTGTGTGTGCATATGCGTGTGTGTAAGTGTCTTTATCTGCACCTGTAAAGGAAGAAACAGGGACACACCCTTACAGAGGCACAAAAAACCAGCACACCCGCCCTCCATTCCTTTCACAATGTTATATTTGTGCTCAGTCAACATTCACAGAGTGGTTTATGGAGCTGTTTGGACATGTGACTGACGCTGAGCTGCAACGCAACGTTGCACTGTGTAATAAACCTGCTTTTCTTGTGCCAAAAAAGGTTAGAGGCAACCATCTCCTATGACAGCTGGTAATAACAACTGTGAGGGTAAATGTCTGTTACATCTCAACTTCACAGACACGTCAACCCAATCTCCACTTATAATTATTTTACGGAGTTCATACATTTTTTATTATTACATTTATTACATGTTATTACATATATTTCTAAACTATTATTCACCATATTATGACTTAATAAAGGTACAGTTCACCCCAAAATACTTTTTAACCATCCAGATTTTTTTCGCTGTGAATTCCAGAGTTTTGGAGATGTCGGCCATAGTGATGTCTGACTTCTCTCTAATATAATAAGATGGCAAAAAACTGTTTTAAAATCATGACCCGCTTACTCAAGATAATCCACAGTTGTGAGCAGTTTCATGTATTTCCTATTAGAAAGAAAGTAGTTCCTACATGAACTACTCACGACAAGGACCGAGGGTTATTTTGAGCAACCATGTCATAAGTTCTAGAAAGAGACACTGCTCGTCTCTTCCAGTGCCTTCTAGTTACATAATATTGGAGAGAAGACAGAAATCCCTACAGCCAATATCTCCAACAATCTGCATCTCACACCAGAACATTATGGACGAAAAAAATAGCACAACAGGCTAAAGGAAAAATATGTGTTTTTGATTTTAAGGGTGAACTGTCCCTTTAATTATACCCCGCACCATGTTAATTTTTCTTATAAGGCGCCGTTTGACATTTTGGGAAACACACTTACTCATCACAAAGGGGGTTTATTTTTGGTAATGCAAAAGCACTCCAACCATTTCTTTTTTCAGTCGGTAATGTGGTGATGTAACAAGTTACTTTTAATGGCAGTAATCTTGTAATCTAACAAGATAGCTACCAAAACACTGGTTGAGATCCAGTAAAGGGACAGTACCTCACGACAAAGAGGGAATTTTGTACTAAAAAGGTTGTAACTTTGAAAAATCTAAACTCAGCAAGGACATTAGATTTTTCCCCCCGTCAATGACGCTGAAATAGCGTTTAGAGGATATATCATGAATGCCACTATGAGCAGAAGTAATGATTACAGCAAGCAAAACCTGTTTAAATGTACACATGGGCATCAGACCGATGTCTGAAGACAAGACTTGAAATTAGTGAGCTTTAAAGGTGCTGGTATGCAGATTTTGTTAACTTTGGATTATGCCAGATTAACTGTTCCCAGACTTTATGCTAAAATAAGCCCATTGGCTTGAAAGAAAACTAAATAAACATTCTTCCCAAATTACAATTATTTTCACATATAGCTGTCTCAAATAGAGCGTATGAGAGAAAACAAACTGAATACTTACAGGGGCCCAGTCTTCTGATCCGTTGACTTCAGCTGGTTTGCTGCTCCCATGTTTCAGCTCGGCCTCCAGGGTCCTGATGCGGGACACAGCTTGGTCCAGTTGACCTCGCAGGTGCCTGACGGCATGATGAACTCTGCCGGTTGTGCTCTGAAAGGACAAATGATTTCATAGTAAACATGACTGGTGGTAGCCTTGCATCGCCAGACTCATTTGCAAATGTGAACTAGTTTGGACACTCCTCTGTGGAATCAAAGACCTCATGTTTCAACTATTATTACCAATTTCGGTGTTGGATCTGTCGCCATTACCACTGTAGGCAGCGTATGTACAATGTGAAAATGGAAAGCTTGACATGCAACAGTAACTAAGGAAGGCCGGCTTAGCAAAGTGTCAGTGGGATAAATCTACAACCAATCAGAGCAACAAAGCCTGTGATGAAGTGGTGCTTGGTCCATTTTCAAGCAGGACCATCATGATTCTTTTTTTTTTTAATGAATCCTGAATCTTTTTTTAATTTTTATTTTCCTAATAACTCAAGCTTGATCTGTTAGCTCAATGCTAACACATAATGGGGATTCCTATTGATGCGCTAACGGAAATTAGCATTATGATGAGAGTAATATCTTAACAAATGGATCCATTCTACTCCATATGCTTAACACAGAACGGCACGTGTGCTTATACTTTAGGCATAAATTTCCTTTGATTGGCTAAAACAAATTAGCTGCTGACACACTGTTAACTTCATCAGCACTGCACACAGACCAGCTACAGCAACCTCAAAGGGTCAAAACTCGAACTCAAAATACAGATACTACTTGGAGGAGACCTTGCATGCCAGGAGAGAGCAACACATATATTTATATTATATATATATATATATTTTCACTTCTTGATTACCAGGAACAGCTAGATTAAAAAACTATATAACTAACTATATAAAACTATGTACTTTTTATTAATTCAATTTATTTATTTATTTATGCCTTATATCGAATTGCAATACACATCGAGCCTGCATCAACGTATCATGACAGTATCATATCGGGAGATAAGTATATCGTTTCAGCCCAAATCAATCATCACATAAGACTCAACAACTGCAACAAGACCCAAGACTGGTGGAATTCTGTCTAAATCAAAGGGGGTCAATCAATCTGTCAAACATTTTGTCTATGAATTAATTAGTTGTTTGGTCCAAAAAATGGCAGAAAATATTGACCATTGTTTCCTAAAGCTCAAGGTGACGTTCTCGAGTGTCTTGTTTTGTCCACGACTCAAGGATATTCAGTTTACTGTCAGAGAGGAGTAAATAACCCAGAAAACATTCACATTTAAGAAGCTGAAATCAAAATTTGGAGTTTTCTTCCTGAACAAATAACTCAAACCAATTAATTACCAAAACAGTTGGCGATTCATTTTCTAATCGATTAATAGCTGCAGCTCTATGTGAGTTTGACAGATTCGTCTGATTTCCAGGCTTGTGTTGTCAGATGATTCAGTGAAACCATACGTGAATTTATAGTTTTTATTTGTTGCTCAGTTGATCCCGGATTACCTATTGCAGCACACTCTGTCAATATTTACAGTAACTGGCACACACAGCATCTGGTCAGAGTTCTTGGTCTTGCTCACACAGGAATGAAAACACTCACCTGTCGATGAAGAGGCATGAACTCGTCCCTCAGTTCTGTTAGCACGTCCCCGTCCTCTTCATCAATTGCATCCCCTCCATTCTCCACATCCCCAAAGTTCAGCACCCTGTTCACTGAGGGTGACGGCGTCTCTCCAACTTTTCCTGAGTACCTCCCGGCCTTCCTGCCCAGAACTGGAATCCTACTCCCTGATGGCGAACTGACCGGCTTTCCTTCAATACTCCTTAGCCCCTTCAGCATAAAGTTGGCTGACTGAACACCCGGTGAGTCAAACGGGTCGTTGCCCTCAAGAGAGTCCAGAGACTGAATGGACTCGGTGTGGGAAGACGCTTGTAAGGAGAGACAGGACCCTGCCAGTGAAGTCGGACTGGAGCAGATTGATGGCACCCTCTGCCAGTGGAGGGGCATGCTCTGGGATTTGTCCCGTGATAATGCCAAAGGGGAAAAGGCTTGAAAAGGCAAGCGGCGAGGAACCCCACAAACAGACTCATAATCCGAGTCGGACACCCGTAAGGAATCACAGCCTTCACACCCTTTGCCCTTTCTGCACCTTTTACCCGTTTTTATGAAATAAGGACACGTGTCCCACTTCTCTGACCAGAACTCGTACTCTGAGAGAGCCATATTGTCTTTGAGCATATCCCTGTAGCCCTCCTTCTCCGCCTCTCCATCCTCCTCGCTGGTGCTGCCCCTGCTCTGGAGGTCCCGTGGGTGTCTCTGGTGGTAATTTTGGCGCACCCACTGTCTGATCTTGTCCCTCTCCTGCATCAGCTTCTGCAGCCTCTCGGACGAAAGCACCTTCACCCTAGATATGACTGTGTCGAACTTGAATACCCGCTCAAGGACGCACACACATTTGCCACACACGAACTCCCCCTGCCCACTGCCCCGTGGGACAGACTGCCCCAGTATGTGGGTCAACACTGAGAGCAGATCCATTCCTTTGGACGAGGAGCTCAGGGATAACTGGGACTTGGAGAGGGACGCTGAGGAACTCAGAGATAATGTACTACCTGTGAGGAGTGAAAAAAGTATACTTTACACTCTTAAACAGGCATGAAGCATGTGACCAAAATTTTTTATTTCTTTACGCTTCAAACTCACCCCAGGGGCTGCTCTGTGAGGACCGAGACAGGCTTCCTCCTCTCAGGGACCCTGTTGGTGTCTGAGGCTGACTAGTCTTCTTATTTTGTCCCCCAAACAGCCACCGCCTTTGGTTTCCCTGTAGAACTCCACCACATACTCGGCACAACTCATTTTTACCTCTGGAGGACATCGTGGACAGAAGGCTGATACTATCCCCCTTGTTGTCCAGTAGATGTTGGAAATTCTCTGTTGAATTAAACAGGAAAAAAAGAAACAAGAGCACATTTATAGCGGTGTCTCCCAGACTGGTCAGGAGGGGGTCACAAGATGATTACCAGAGTAAGGCTGAGCTGAACCAAAAAGGATTCATTTTTAAACTCAATTAAATTGAGTGATGAATGATCGTCCACTCAATATGTACTCGCCCCTATGCCATCCTCACATCGGCATAGGGGTGAGTACATATTGAGTGGATTATCATCTAGGGGTGGAATATTGCTTCAAACACTAAATTAAACTGTGATTTCATATTAACTTTGAGCTGACACGTGAGGAGATTTAACTTTTAAATTATATACATAAAAGGCTTGACAAGACAAAAGAAAAAGAGATGTAAAAGATGTAACAAGCCAAATAACAAAATAAAAGATGCACTGAGATGAAAAAGACATAAGGCGTAGCAAGACAAAAAAAATACATAACAGGATGAAAAACAACGTAGAATATGTAACAAGATGAAAAATATATAAAAGATGTAACAGGACAAAGCACGTAAAA
>JAJHUR010094769.1:3804-15429 GCA_027495735.1 Lutjanus campechanus | reverse complement strand
ACTAGCAGTGTGAAGTCACCTGGACCTGGACTTAATTGTGTCATCCTTAAAATTTTATACTTCTGTGTGATTTAGTGTCTGCTTTTTTAAATAATGTAAATGTAATGTAATGTAAATTAAATAAATAATATATATTTATAGTAAGATTTTACAGACACTTACCACAATATGAAATACTTGAAATAGTAAAATATTTATAAGAAAGGAAATACAAACAGGATTTTTGCTCCCATTAGTCTCTTGAGATAAATTAAGATAATTGATTAATTAATAATTGATAATTGTCATTGCCTATTTTATTTTCCCTGTCAAGTCATCTGCTCTTATTCTGAAGGTAGCCCTCACCTACCGACCGGAACTACATAGCTGGTCTGATTTTAGCTAACTTGACGCAAACCTTACACAACTTGGATTTACACAACCTGTTTTTCGCATTGTTTTGTAACATATTACAAAACATAGTCAAAATTTGAATCGAAACGCTGTTATTTTCTCAAGTCGCTGTTTGTTCTGATCAGTTTATTGAAATAAATCAGATATGAAGGTGATTTTGTGGCTCTGTGAGGTAACGTCTCCATCCAGCGGCCGCTTGATGATCTCTCTGTAACATTTGACCTACATTGTGAAGTTGCTGTCAGACTGCAGCTCAACAGTAACTTGATCTCACACAGTCCAACTGATTAAAACCATCGTTTGCTATTTAAGGCTCTGTCTTCGTGTTGTTTAACACAGACTCGAGGACAAGGGGACATGAGGACAAGGGCTGATCTTTCTCTACATTCAGTCCTTGACCCCATGTAGCTTTTGAAGGAGAAAACTTTATTAAACCACCGAACAGATGACAACAAGCACTTTTTCCTGTGACTCAACAAAAAGAAGGAATTTCAAACTTTGGAAGACACTTCATCTGTCTAGTTTAAACAAACGAACCCTCACATTAGCTTCAGATAAACTTTAAGAGGTATTTTTAGAAGTAGGGGCTATTACTCAAATAACTGAAGGTTGTGGCTGACTTTACTTGAGTATTTCCATTATGGAACTTCACACTTCCAGTCCACTACATCTCAGTGTACTTTTTACTCTGCTACATTTGTCTGACAGCTTTAGTTACCAGTTATATTTCATATTACATTTATGAAAACCACAAATAAGATAAAATATTCCTTTAGCAACCAAGCATTATAAAAAGGAGGATACATATAAAATAAGAACAAGAGGAAATATTAAAATATATAGGAGCAACATATACAACATAAACAATAAGCAGACTCAACTTATACATTCTGGTTTGACAAAATTCTCCTTTTTCTTAAGTTAAATAACCTGTTTAACATGATGCCCTGTTACAGATTAAACTACCCAACAGTATATAAAGTAGTTAAAATGAGCTCAACCTTGAACATATACAGCAGTAAAATGCAACATACATGTCAATGCAGCAGCTTCATCCAAAAACATCAGATATAACAGTGCAACACTGACAGAGACCATTTTAGTGCTTTATGTTTTGTAAGGTCGAGGAATGAATAGATCAAGGAAAAAACTGTTCAGATCTGCACATGGGCCCCTGATTATTGTTTTAGGATGCACAAAATATTATGAACCTTCCTTGAACAGCTTTATTCCTGCATCGCAAGAAGCCAAAATGGGACAAACCAGATCGAAACCAAAGTTGAAGCACCTGTATCTTCCACAAGATGGAAGCACAGCATCAAAAAAACAAACCAACAAAACACAGGAATGTAAAGTAAAGCCTGTCACTTCTCAAAACTACTGAGAACATCACTCACTTAATAGCAAAAGGTTACAAATGACCTAATACATTATTATTATATCATTTCTTTCTGTTTCCATTCATATTTATTTAGTTTTTTCTTTATGCCAGTTGTCACTCATAGACCCTGAAGACATGGATGTAATGTCTATAGATTTCTTAAATTATTAAATTATAGGAGGAGTGAAGAGGGCGAACCTGGAGATTTTTGGGGGGTCCTTACTCGTACTGTGTCTCAAAGGAAATACAAATATATGCAAATTGTGCTATGACTCTCAAATGACTGACAGGTCCTGTAATGGGAGGATAAATGTTGGACAACAACTGAAAAGAGGGACGCTGTTGTTTTTATTCATGTGGGTAACGTTGGGTGGTAACAGCAGGAATTAATCACCCGAATCACATATTTAAATATGTGCAAAAATATCTCACAAAGAACCTCAAAACAAATCAAAATCCAAAAGTTTTCAGACAAATGTGAGCAAAGTTAACATCCATCAGAGACACGAGACGGAAAATGAGGATGCGATCTAAATAATGAAAGAACAAACATCGAGCCTGAAATATTAAGATACATAAAAACATCCAGCTTGTTTGAATGACCTTAAGTTGGTTGTGAGTGTAACTGCAGATGGATGTTTGCTGTTTGACAGCAGGTAGGTAATAAACTATTCATCAGCCCCAGCAGTGACTGTCATCGCCTGTCATGTTTGCTTGACAGGAGGCCCTCTCTGTGGCGCTGCCACCAGGTACGTGATGTGCATGCGAGAGCTTCAAATGTACAACTGGATGACGACTGTCACAGCCTTCGAAAAATTCGAACCAAAGCTCATCAGAGTATGAGTCTGAATTCTGGATGGGTCAAGAAACATGAGCGGTCAGACAGTTTTATAAGTCAGAAACAAACATCCATCACTTCCTGCTGAACTAACTCGCGTGTGCTCCGTTTTCACTCACTTTCGGTTTGACCTCCCAGTAAAAATAAAGTGGTTTAAAAAAATCTAGATAAACTGTTGGCTGACTTGCTTCCAACCTGTGAGTTTGTCTGACTGCTGGTGTTTCTTCCTCCACCAGACTTCACTGAAGTGATGCTGCCATAGATGCCAGGATACTGCACACAGCAGCAGTTTCACACATCAAGGCCCTGTTGCATTAAAGGTAAAGGTAAAGGTCAGCTTTATTGTTAATTATGTGCTGATAATGTATTACTGTTGTTGGATAGGATCCATCACCGCTGTGTTGGACACTGACATACTTTTGTTTTTTTTTTCTCAATTTGGTGGGACAAGCAGGACAAAGTGCAGGAAGTCTTTAACTGGAACACTTAAGTCCGCCCTGTGGAGGTGGGATGCAAAGGCTTTGTGACAACATCTGCGACCAGGTTGCTTAGAGACCTGGGAATCAGAGGCCAGAGCCTGTGTTCAAGATATTAAATCGATGTCTGAGGCAGTAGACAGAAGCAGCCAGTGGCTTAGGATGAAGAGGCAAGACCCCTGCTGGGCCCTGAAGTAACAGACCAGGATGACACAGAGGCGAGTGACTCTGGGACTGTTGAGCCTTCCAGAAACGTCATGGACTCATCAACGAAACGCCAAGGATGGAAGGTGCCCGCTTGAGAACTCCTCTGTGACAGCTTACCACCGCCAGTGTCTTCATTGTTACGGACACCATCAGCAACAAGACTCTTGCAAGTGCTTGCACAAAGGATATTTACATCTTATCTTTTGTTTTTTGAATCAAAAACACATCCTCACACCTACACGGCTGAACTTAACTATATTACATAAGTCACTTGACCTAACTAATATCACATTAAACACGGGGTGAACTGTAAATTGGTCAAAGTTTGGTTAGGTTTGGCCAACAAAACTACTTGGTTAGATCTGGGAAAAGATCATGGTTTGGGTTAAAGTGAGTATGCTACATATGTCATGTGACAGAAGTGACATGTAGCAAAACTTCTAGAGTTAAAGTCTAAAACCTCCTCCATATGCAGACTTTCTCGCTCTTTATACGTCCCCTGTTATACTTACTACACCCACTAGAGGTCACAATAAACAAAAATATAAGTTGTAATAAACTGCTTGCGCAATTGACCCAGACGGCTGTTTTTTTTCTGGTGAGGACAACTGTTAGCTTTATTCTTTTAGAAACAGCAAAGGTCAATGATTTACACTGCTCAAATGTAAGTAAGTCAATTTTTATAAAGCACTTGCTTAGTTTTTCATTTCTGTTTGTGGGAAGCTGGTGAGGGATCAATTTCTAGTTAAAGGGACCCTGTGGAGTTTTCTTATAAATGAGCAAAAGGTATGTTTAAATTCAGTGTTACTTACCAAAAATGCATTGTTTATATCCTTGAGACATGCAGCAAAAGTCTAGCTAAGACCTAGCTAATCTACATAGATCATTAACAAGCTAGCCCGCGAGCCTAGCACACTGCATATCATGTTAAGATTTGGACTTTAATCAATAAACAACACTATTATAATACCCAGACACATTGATATTCAGCTGACAAAAGTGGTTTGTGGGTTTAGTCACTCTTTAAAATGTTAGAGCACAGATAAGCATCCATTTCCTTTTTTTCAGTGTAAGAGGCATGAATTTCTATGAAGACTCACTTTGCTTGAGTGGAATTAATTACACCTTTCATTACTGCCTCCTACGTACAATTATGTTATTGTGCTCGAGTGTTGAGAGACATACAGTAAATCTGGTTCCCAATTAACATTTAGACTGTTTTCCTTAAGTAGGATGGACAATTACAGTTTTCTATTATTTGTGTATCCATTATGTATTTGCTGCTCCTCAGCGTGGAGAGATGGTGGCTTGTTTGTTAAAAAGTCCACATCGACGTTACTGTTGTGATGTTTAAGGAACAGTTGTGCTCATGCATTCTGTGCAGCTGCAGTCCACAGAGACTGAGGTTGAGCTTTTCAATCAGCATTAAAATGATTGTTTTTGTGCAGGACTGCAAAGAGATGAGATCTGGGTAATTAAAACGAGACGAGATTAGAATTCACTCACCGACGGCTGAAGCGATCTATTCACTTGGATGTTTTATGATTTCATATTGCGTGCTTTTCAGTCAGCATTAAAATCTAGTTCTTTTGAGCATTAAAGCGCAAACATATTCTATCACTATTTTGTGTGTATTTACAGGGGTGTAACTGAATACTTTTACAACCATTGAGCCATAAAGAGAATAGCTTTGGATTTAATACAAAAAAGTGGAACAGATCAGCATTCACACACGGCTGAGCAGAGCTGACAGCTGAAGTAATTGTCTCAGATCTTTTAATGGTTGCCGTGGACACATGCTGTGTAATTATAGTCATGTTGGCTGTCATGAAGATTACAGGCTGTACATCAGTCTCCGAGTGAGTGTGTCTTGTTGATACTTGTGTGTTTTGAAGTGTCCGTGGCGTGCGTTCGTTCAGAGATCCGTGTACTGCATGCGTGTGGTTTGTGCTTGTGTTACACGACGAGTGTGTCTGTGTCGTGTCAAACATTTAAATCACAGCTCTGAGCGGCTCTTTGACAGCAAAATGTATCCGCGTTCCCAGTCCATGACATCTGATGCATTAATTATACTGATGTGTGCAGATAAACAGGCTGCAGGAATGGGTGCGCCTCAAAGGAGCAGGTGGATGATTTCACTGCTTTATAAGCATCCATTCACACGTAGCAGTAATTACTCATTTGGCCACTAGGAGGCAGAATTTCAAAACACTATGGAGACACCAGTGCCACCAGCAGATTATCAAGATTCAGACTCTTCTCGATCATAGATGCCAACCAGGTACTCTTGCCTGGTTATTCTGTCAAAACAAATGGTCATTTATTAACTGAGGTAAATCTCAAACCTTTATTTGATGACACAATAACATAAATTACAACTGCTATTCCAAAAAAAATTGGGATGATGTGCAAAATGGAAATAAAAACAGAATGCAACGATTTGCAAATGCCTGTATTCAGTTGATTACAGTACAAAGACACAATGTTTCATCTTCAAGGTGAATTGGCAAAAGGTGATGGTATCATGAGTGGGTATTATTACATCCTTGAAGTCGTTCACAAGCATGAATGGGGTGAGGTTCACCACTTTGTGTAAAACTACGTCGACAAATAGCCCAACAGTTTAAGAACACACTTTTCTAAACACAAAACTGTAGGAATTTAAGGATTTCACTATCTACAATCCATAATATCATTAAAAGATTCAGAAAATAAGGGGAAATCTCTGCACATAAAGGGCAAGGCCAAAAACCAGCACAGAATGCCTGTCACCTTTGACCCGTCAGACAGCACTGCATTAAAAACCCATATTACTGTATAAAGATACTGATTGTTGCTCAGGAACACAAACACAAGTTAAGACTACCATTAAAAGAGAATGGTGATATGGGGGTGTGTTAGTGCCCATGGCATCAAGGGTAACTGTCACATCTGTGAAGGTCCCATTAATGCTGAAAGGTTTTGGGGCAATGCTATTCAGATGACGTCTTTGCCAGAGACGTTCCTGCTTATTTCAGCGGGACAATGCCAAGACACATTCTGCACGTGTTCCAACAGCGTGGCGTCATAGTTAAAGAGTTCATGTACTAGACTGACCTGCCTGCACTCCCACTGAAAATGTGTGGTGCATTATGGATCACAAAATACAACATCAGAGACTGTTGAGCTCTTAAAAGAATATCACTCTCAGAAACTTCAGCAATTAGTGTCCTCAGTTCCCAAACACTTACTGAGTGCTGTTAAATGAGAATGTGATGTATCACAGTGGTTTGTACTGTATTCAACTGAATAAAGGGCAAAAGTTTTTGCAAATCATTGCATTTTTATTTACCTTCCTGACTTACCTACCTTTTTTTTTTTTTCGAATTTGGGTTTAATTTTTATAGCTCAAATGCCATAAAATATGTATTTTTCTGTGCCTAATGTTTTTGTTTGCTTCCGTGGAGACTGATAAATGTTGTAAGTGACTTCTCATCTGGACTGAAACGTCTCCCTCTGGCTCCTGGCGTACAAGCATAAAAGGAACTTCAAAATGACTTTCATAAATACATGTAATGCACATTATGGGGTACGAGCACTAAATGTACTGTGTTCCCCTGAGGCCAGATAAGTCCCTGCCATTGAATCCTGAGTGGTGTCCTTTGTTTGAAGTTGCACTGTGTTGTTTTTGCACACAGAGTCCCTGTGATCTGGATCAAAGACCAAGATTACCACGTAGCATTAGCTTGTCATTCCACTGATGCATGACATCTTATGTGTAATTTTCTTTTCTTGCCTTTGTATATTCACTCACAGGCTCTTTTCAAGATCAATAGCTTGGATTTTATTTTTGCTGCAAAATTAGATATGATACTTACTGTTCAGCGTGTCCATAAAATTCACCCTATAAACTCTGCAGGCCTCACACATTAGTGTTTAGTGTTTGAAGCAATGATTGATGCTGGTATGTAACTGTACAGAGCAGGACAAGCTGTTTTTATGGATGAACAGCTCAACTTGTTTCATTTGATGGCCTAAAATAACGCAGCTTAAACTATGATGTACACTCAACAAAATTATCAATGCAACACTTTTGTTTTTGCTCACGTTTTTTCATGAGTTGAAGAAAAAAGAAAAGAATCTGCCAAATTTTTGATTCTGCACCAGGCTACATTCTCCCCACCACCGCACACATATCAAATCCCAATTTTATCCCTGGGAATAAGCCATGAGTTTGGCAAATGCACGGCATCTTACACAAGTTTGGAGGTAACATTACTAGCCAGACATGCTAACATCCACAGCTTACGTTAGAGCAGATTAAGACACCACATGTAGAGAAATGCAAAGCTTGACAGGCCTGTGGTTCCCTGGTGATGGTTGCTACTTTATGATTGGACAGTTGCTGTCCATAGGAGGGGCTTAGCAAAGAGCCAGTTATCTTCTAGTGTGCGACGAGCATTAACTGCAAACTTTGAAGCATACAGAGGATGAATGTTTGACGAAGATTGCAGATGCAAAGTGTGGAATCTGACTTATTTGTGGTTACATACTTAGAGAACATTTAAAAAATCAATAGTTGACTAGAATGTGAGAAATGTGCTACATGCAAACTTGCACATTCCTACACTGATAACCTTCCTCATACCATCAACCTTGCGTGACTCTCTGCATAGTTATAAGACCTTCAAGTCTCACCGCACGCCAGATCAATACATTTATTAATGAGCGCTGATGACTGCGGCCTGTTCACCACGCAGCATCCTTGAGACTCATAGGCAGGTCATGGTGTATTCGTGACCTTGATGGAGTCTTAATTCAGACAAGTAGAGCGAGCATCAAACTGTCTCTTCCACCTCCCACGACATCACTGAATAATTAAATCCGGCTTTCCAAGATGAACATTGCGTGGGGCAACGACAGCAGGGAGACGACACTGGCGGAGGAGGGTCAGGGGGTGGAGGTGAGGTGAGGGAGTTGCTATTTTGGACAAGTTTTCTTCTTTTCTGCATCTGAGGTGGACTCATTTGTGCTTTTTGGTTGTCTGTCTTCAACACAGAGCATGTTTTATTCAGGTAGTGGAATGCATGAGACCTTAATCTGAGTCTCAGATCCAGACAGGTGAAGGTGTATGCTCCAGGTGCTTAAAGGGACAGTTCTAGCTAGAATAAAAAATGATGGATAAATAGCACTCTACGTTAGAGGAAAAACATGTATTTTTGATTTTGGAGTAAACTGTCCCTTTCAGGACTTTCATGGCTTTCTATTAATACCAGCAATTTTCTAAATATACAAGAAGACTTGGGATATCATTCTCTAAATTCAGCTGTTGGTTTCAGTTTATTCATTATTTTATTCATTATGCTATTTAAATAAAGTTGAGTAAGTACAGTGTATTAGCACCATTCTAGAGTTTGTTTTTGCAAATTAATAATATTATGAAAAATGCAGGAATTTGGTGCAGCTACGCTAACCCCTTGTCTAGTCCGCAAATGACAGCTTTCTTTCACACTGTGGTGTCTGTCTATATATGCGCCGTCTTGTCTGAGCATTTCAAAGCGTCAAGCAGTTAATGAGCAGACAAACTTTCTATGCAGTGTGCAAAAGCCTCAAGAGTGCCAGTGGCTGCGCTCAGAGTAGACAGATGTTGGTGATCAGAGCACAGGGATTAAAGTTTAGGAGTAGATTCGTCTAATGGCAGTAAATGTACAGTTCGCCCATGAAAACACTGCAGGAAAAAGTTCAAGAAGTTTCTGTGTCCTATTTCTCAGCTGTTGAATAAAGTAAAGGGAAAGTCTGTAGGATCAAACTGAGGCAGAATGAGCCGTTCAACAGGTTTAACTTAAGACATAAGCACTTAAACAACATAAAACATGGCAAAACTTACAACCTCAAGTCATGTTTTGAGCTTGACCTTTTTCTATCTTCATTGGAACTTTTTGTTGGTCCAGCACCTGCATCAAATGAGTTTTGAATGTGTGCATCTTTTCTAGATTGTTCAAAACTTACAGCCATCATTCAAAACTTATGGCCTCCAAGTTTTAAGTTAGATAACAATCAGCCGATATCGATTGATCCTTGGGCTTTGACCCATACTGGCCCTTGTCGAAGTTTTGAAACATTTATTCATTTATTTTACATGCATTGTAAAACAAGAAGGAAAAAAACGAGAAAAAGCATGAACTGTTGTTGCCATTGCTTGTCATCCCCTACGGTTGGCTTAATAGCCAATAGCCTATTTCAAAATGGCGGTTATCACTGAGATTATCAGAGACATGGGTAGTAATTGAATATCCATTATGTACTGGGTGAACGTCCAAACCGAGTTTCCCCCTTTACTTCTCTGTATGTTTATGAACTGAAGTCATGAACCTTCAGAATATGAGGAAATTTCTGAAGCTGAAACAGTTTCAACTCACGCAGTCGAGTCTGAGAGTTTTCTAAACTTTCATGCACATGTTACTTTTACCACCACTGTTTGGAGGCTCTAACACTGTCCAAACTGTTTAGGGAAGTGGTGCAACATGTCAGTGGTCTGCCCTCTCTGTTACAGCTGTGATACATAAAAGATGGACGCTGTAAACTAACAGCATCTAGGATTCAACCAGGAGTTGTTTTTTATTCCTCTGTTTGGCTTTAAATTTAATTGACTCAGCAGGATGTTTTATTCAGATGGAGGGAGATCAGTAAGAAAGGTAGGAGAGCCCCCTGGCAGTCGAAGCTCAGTGCTGATGTGGGACTTAAAGTCAGACTAACACGGTGTGTTGTAGAGATTCGGGACTCCACCACTGAACCACAGGCACATTTAAAACAAAGTGGTGGATTTTGTCTCTTGAAGAATGAATGCGGAGTCAACTGGAGTTATATTGAGAAGGGGAATGAAATAAAATATAATTTGCTGTTTTTTAAACTTTTCCTGTTGTTAGAAATAAAAAAAGGATGGCTTTACAAGCTGCAAGAAACTAAACTTGAACATAACTTTGATCACATCTTGCTTTGTTTTTCAGAAAACTCTGAGGAGATCTGTTGTTGGGAAGAGAACTTATTTTTAACTTCCTGTGCTTGTTACATAATGACCTTTGTTAGTTTCCATGAATTAAGCAAAAGTAAAACTTAAATAAAAGTCTATTTCATGATATTTGGAGCACCTCCAAGGCTTGGACGGACATGAAACTCTATTGGTTAAAACATCAGTATCAAAGGAGACATAAGGACATAAAAATAGAAGGAGAGAAGTAAACTACGTCTCCCACGGCGCATTTCAAACCACATTTTGATCTCATAGCTTAAAATTCTTTTACATGCTACAGTTTTTAGAAAACTGCTGCAGCTTAAATGATTTCACTTTGGGGCTTTGGGTCAATTTGGCAGCTCTGATTCACAACTCTGACTGGCTTCCTCTCTGTAGCAAGAGCAGCTGCTGAGACCCATGGGTATTGTAGTATTTAGAGCCATCTGCTATACCTAACTCTTGCAGAAAAAAAAAACATTATCACTTTGAAATTCAAGGTTAAATAATTGAAACTCATGGCACTGACAAGTATCTATCTATGTGGCCAGATCAAAAACGTTGAGACTGGACACAGAATAAAATTACTTAGTGGGTGTTTATTTCCCAACTGCATTTTTAAAAAAAACAAAAAAACAAGGCAGACTTAATTCTGTAATTTTGAGGGTTTTACACAAATCACAGTGAAAACAAAACTGAAAAATACTTTCTCTTTCCTGTGCTTTCTCTGCACCCTTCTTCACCCATTATCAACTTTCAGCCCCCGGGCGGCGGGAGACATTAATGTTAACCTGACATGAAGTGATATGAAGCTAAAAAATATAACAAACATAGTCATAGAACTGAATATTCTGTGGGTGTTGAAAAATCAGTGAAGTTTGTCAAAAATGCTAGTACTGGCTGGCGACTTCATTAAAAAATGCTGGTGGGGGAAGAGTTAAAGGTATGTAGCTAAACACGGTGGTCCGAACTATCTGAGGTTTCTGCTGTGCATATTTTATGTACTGTGTTGCTGTGCTAGCTAACATTTCTAGCCCTGAGTTAAACTAACTACAAACGTAGTCCACTATAATTAAGCAATATGATGATATTGCTTTTATACAACAGTACTACAAGCACATTTTTATTGGTTAACGGTAATAAACAACAAGAGATTATGATTTGTTTGTTTAGTTAATCATTTATTTGGCTCCGCCAACACAAGTAGTTCCATAACAGGAGAGACTGTGGCTGTTGCCAAGCAACACATAAACATTTCCCACACAAGTTTGCTACTGTCGGCATATTACCGCTACTTTGTTACGTTGTCGTTTACATTAATCTGGACGTTACCAGTGCTGAA
>JAJHUR010094768.1:0-21806 GCA_027495735.1 Lutjanus campechanus | reverse complement strand
GTATTCTGTTGGCTTCACTAAGTAATGGGTGATTAAACCGCATCATTAAAGGCGTCTATAGGTTTAAAAATAGATGTGTTGATCATTAGGGGATGGCTACAGGTTTAAAAAAAGATGTGTTGATCTTGTTTCAGTGTGTTTGTTTCATTCTATTTTAGGTTTGCAGTTACACAATGTTTTTTCTCTTTCCTTAAATTTAATCAGAAAACAAATTAAATGGACAATTTAACAGGAAATTGGCCGCCTACAGAGAGTTTACAGAGTATTTGTAACATTTCAACTGCTTATTAGTTAAAATTCAACAATGCAACTGTTTCACTTTGTAGATGTTTAACTGATTAAATAGCATATTAAGATGCACATGAAAAATTAAAATCTATAGATATGAACTATTGTGCAAGTGAGAATCAACTTCCAGATTCCCGTATAAGTAGCTGAATTTGTAGATTGTCAACTAGTTTTCACTTTACTGGTGTAGTCCAAGTGAAACTCCGCAGATGCTAACTGGTTATGAAACTGATAATCAACTTCATGTTTTCATTTGTATGGTTGAAATTCTAGGGTGAAAGCTGAGTTGTATGAATGCACTCAGAGATGAAACGGTATGAACATTTTATAGCACTATTATAGAGAAATTATCACTGTTATCAGTATTATGGTGGCTTTGTTAAAATGTGCTGAAAATGTTCAAAACGTACTGAAACACACACTGAAATCTTTTCACCAACTTTTACAAAGAAAACTTCCAAACAATCTGAAATGACATCATGTGCCTTGTGATGTCAGTGTCATGATTTCTGCAAAACAAACCCTCATGTTGTGCCTGCGTCTGGGAGACTGTTTCTAGCTTTGGTTGATGCTGGACAGTATTTACCCTGAGTTTTTCAAAGTACGATAATCAAACATGTTTGTCATGATTATTAAAAATTTGAAATGGTAATATTAATCATGGAGAATTTTATCTCAGTTTTTCATGAAACATCCCTAAATGCACTAAATGGACATGGCAGCAGTCCACATTTGTTTTGTTTTTTCACTGTAGTCAGCTGGATGTTATGACACACTTTTTTGAACATTTGTTGAATGAGATCTTTCCTGTGTTTTTCAAAAATAACCTCCCACTCACTGCAGTAGGCGATGACAAACCCTTTAGCGGCTGTAACTTAGACAGCTAGAGAGCCCTTTTAACACATGGTAATGTTGTGAAGCTGTCGCAGTTTGGTTAGATTTAGGTGCAAAGACTCTTTGGATAGGTTTAGGATAAGATCATGTTTGGAGTTACAATAAGCACATTCTGTACATCACTAAAGCCACTCACACCACACGAGTCACATGACACATGTAACGTTATGTACCTTAAAATGTTTGATAATATTTTGGTTTCACATTGGACATAAACCCTGTTCTTATAGGTGAAAGTCCTTCTTTGACCCATCCATCCATCCATCCATCCATCCATCCATCCATCCATCCATCCATCCATCCATCCATTCATCCACCCCACAGTCCCACAGATGTAGACCGTCTCCCTCTTTTCACTATATCGAAAAGCTCAGTGCTTCTCATACGGTCGCTAACGGTTACCGTGCACACATGAATGAGTCGCTGAGGACATGTGACATCAATCGATCATTGACATCTGATCAGTTAGGAATGAGAACAGGCTGCATGTTGAACATTAGTTGAGCATTAGAATGTTCAACAAAGATAAATGAAGTGGTTTACTAATTGCTCTTTGAATATTTGTACAACAGGTTGAGTGAGTAGTTCAAGTTCAACTAAATTATTCTGAGAATATGTAGATATGTTTATGAATTGTTGCACATCTCTATGGATAATCTGTTAGAGACAGTGCAAAACTGTTGAATTGTCCAAGTGCAACAAATACGTTGTTGAAATGTTACAAATAGTGTTACCAAAAAGGTTTTTCAAATCTATTCCTATGTTTAATTTTTTGTTATTGGCATGAAACGACTAAACGTTAATTAAAGATTTCACAGACATGACAAAATAGTTGCTGTACACATAACACGTACACTTGTAACATGAATGATACCAGTGTTGGCAATTACATGTTCACACAAGAGGTGCACTCCTGGCTGCTATACATAGTGTAGTGTGTGTATATGTGTGTGCTGTTGAACTATGTCTCAGATGTAATGTGTCGGAAGAATGTGGAAGGATTCAGGGTCAGAGCTGTGCGATGGCAGCGTGCTCCACTCTCTCTGACATCTTTTCTAGGACACGCCAATATAAGATGCCCCCTCTCGTTCCTCAGGGCACGGTGCTGTATGCATGGTGAAGAAGGAAAACTATTTTTATCTCATTATTATAAATGTCTCAAATAGAAACCCCCGCGCTCAAAGGTTTCCTCCAGTTACCAGGCAGGGAAAATCTCTATGGTGCTTTTTCTCAGCAATAAACAGAGGCTAGCCGGGCTCCTAAAGTCTGCTTGTGCGCTCCACTGTACCGCTTTGTGTCCGTATTTGTGTGATGTTACTGTCTGACACGGTTGTTGTTCTCTGTGTCTCTTCCAGTGCATGAGGAACCCCGCTCTGCTGCAGAGGACAGGTTTAGTCATTAGAGTGTTTTGCCACATCCAGGAAAATGTCTGGCTCCTACGATGAAAGTGCAGGTGCTGACGACACCATGGACAGCTTCTGGGAGGTACAGATGCACCGTCACGTCTCTTATGATGGCTTTTCATCTTGCAGCCCCAAACCCTTATCCCTTCTCTTTGCCTTGTATCGATCTCCTTTCTGAAGTCAAACAGAGGCACCACTGAAACCAAGAAAATGAGATTATTGTCTCCAAATTTTATAGGAAAATTAGTCAGAGATGTTGTTATGATTCTGTTTGAGACCCATTGAGATTCAAGGCAGAAAGTCTTGATGTTGAGATCCACATTTCAGGAAGAAAAATATAATTAGACATGACTTCATGCTGTTAAGCAATAGTTTTACAATTTTGGAAAAATGCTTATCAATTATTTTGCAGAGAGTTAGATGAGAAGATTGATACCGCTCTCAAACAGTAGAGTGGTATCAAACTTCAGCAAGAAAATGAATAAGCATATTGTCCGAAATGTGGAAGTATTGCTTTAAATTAAGAGGTTCTTAAGGGCGACCTGATTGGGGATTTCTTCACCTCATTAAGCAGCAGAACTGCAACTAAAAATATTTTCCAATGAATGGAAAGTTGCAGAGTCTGTATTTTTGGAAGTACACAAACAATAACTGTTCTTTGTTTTTATCTAGACTATAATGAATGCACATATGACACATTCAGCTTTAAAAAGGGAAGAAAATGTGTTTATAATAAATAAGGAAACAAAAGTGAAGAGTAATCATGCACATACACTGTTATACCTGCCTCACATTTTCTTCATGTGCTCTGGTTAAAGAAGCCCATTCCTGCCAGGAAGGAAAACTATATTCATGTTTGAGTCATAGTTGTTATGTTAAAGGTACAAGCTTCAACTTGGGCTTGTTTATTTTAAGCAGATGCTATTAGTATCCAGGTGTCAGTAGCCAACAATGCTATTTATACCTGAGGTGGAATAGTCAATGTGGCTATTTAAACCCAGGTATATATAGCCTAGTATAGCAGAGACAAGCACCCAGGTGCCAGTTGTGCATGGCAGAAACAAATCATGATCTGTTTCTTAACCTAACCAAGTACTTTTGTTCTCTAAATTCAACCAAGCAGTGACTGAAAATGTTAAATAATAATAATATAACATAAACTGAAAATAATAACTAAGCCTAAAAATTTGTCAACACAGACTTCGAGCTTCACACAGAACTCAAACCCCAGCCTAAACACAGGGGACAGTCGTGTGTTTAACCCATTCATCCACCCAAAAACTAGGGGGCCGGGTGTAAATAGCTGAATAGCTGGGTGCTAATTTTTAGCATTTGGCAGACAGGCAATGAAAAATTATTACTTATTACTCATTATGATCAAAGTATGAATAGAGAGAATAGTTGTCCTGGTATTTTACATTATAAAGTGTGAGTCAGCCTCACACAAACTGCAGCTGCAAACTACAAAAATGTCTAAATATGATCCTAACAAAACAATACAGGCCTTTTATGAGAAAAAAGGAATGAACCTCGAGCAAATTACAACAGAAAATCTGACAAATGTTTATTACTCATAAAAGTTTCCTCCATAACATATTAAAAGTTCCAAGTGGTGTTTCTTAGCCATACTCTGGTACCACTTGTTTGCTTCCTAAAAATAATAATTTAAATCAACATCACTATATTAGTGAATTGGCATTAATTCATAATAACTAATGCACTGATCCAGTGTGTAAGATTTGCAAGGATCTAGTTACAGAAAATGGCAGAAATTGAACTTAATATTCATAAGTATGTTTTTATTAGTGTATACTCACCTGAAAATAAGAGTTGTTTTGTTTTTCATTACCTTAGAACGAGCTGTTTATTTCTACAGAGGGAAGCCACCATGTTGCACCACCATGTTTCTATGGAAGCCCAGAAAACACAAACCAAACACTCTAGATACAGCCTTTTGCATTTTTCCCGACCTCTGTAGTTTCTCCTGCACAGCTGGTTGCAGTTGTCAACCTCACTGCTAGATGCCACTAAACCTTACACACTTCTCATTTCAAACACAATTATTTAAATACCACATAAAACACCACCTTTATATCACTTTCAAAAATGTATGACTGCCAAATTTGCACTAATCAACATAAATGCTGTCAGTGATGAACATAAACGTAAACATGTTAGCTTTTAAGTAAAACTTGTTTTATTACAAAGATAACAAAAAAACTAAGCCACTGGGTCATTTTGACCCACTTAATGCTTCTAAGGTTAACCCCTTTCCCTTTGCGCATCTGCTGTCCTGCATCCAACTCCGGGTCTCATGTAGAACATAGTTTCTGAACCCTTTGTGAGGACATCAAACAAGAAGACATGCATAAATCATTTTTTAACAAGCGATGGGAAATTGTGCCATCACTGATTTCACTATTTTTAAATGCTTTCCCCCCACTTGGACTTTTGATGTTATAAATGACATACTTATGAGACTAGAACAGCTTAAAGAGTTTCTGTTGCAGTTTGTGTGGGGTTATGTCATATAATGACCGCACTACAACACAAAGAGTTATCTTCTTGGTTTAAATCGGCTTCTATTATTTATTTTTAATCGATGTATGAGATGAACATATGTCCAAATGTGAACCAGCTTCTTCAACACAATCTTGTCTTATTTAAGGGGGTGTTGCATTTCCTTTGTCAGTACATGTATTTCTGTATTCTAAATCATATTTGTTGTACATTGTGTCATCACAGGACACATTAAATCATCATACAACTTCTATCTATCCACACTTGTGCTGAGCTGCAGTGTGTGTGTGTGTGTGTGTGCACCAAATTAGCGTTAATGAATTCCCTCAGTACAGAGTCTTCTTTGTGTCATGGCTCTTAGCCACAGAGACACAGACAAAGAGCCTCAGTCATCAGGCGCTCTGAGGCAGCCTTTCACCACATGCACCTGCCTATAGCATCTGTACACTAGCAACGCAGCTCTCTTCAGCTTGTGGTTTATGAAACACCAGAAAAAAAACATTTAATTCTCTGGTTTTATCATCAGAAATGTTGATATTTGACAACACCTGGTTGAGAAGCTTGATTTAAAACCATGAAATAACCACCACACCGTTGGATTATTGTGCACATGCAGGAGCTCGAGTGTGTTTTCATGTGTAGAACCAACCGGTCCACCTGCGTGTTGTTGTTGGTGTGACTTGGCAAGCTGTCACACAGGCCAAAACTCACACCGTCACACACCTGTCTCACTGCCTCCCTGCAGCTCCCTCATCTCAAACACAAACCAGCACACATGCATGCTCATGTCAGGACCAATCAGAGCGCAGCTCTGCAGCCAGCGAACACAGCAGATAGGCTCTCTATGGGTATGATGATGTATGTATGACTGCATGTGTTTGCAGCGTATTCACACACACACACGCAGTCTGTGTTTCTATGTATTTCAGTCTCTACCCCATCGTCTGTCCCTGAGAATCTGTCTGCCTGCATTACACCACTCAAGAGGATTAAAGCAGTCACACACACACACACACACACACTGACATGCACACACTCACATACACACACAAACACAAGCCCATGTCATTGCATAACTACACATGCACAGGCACGAGCAACCCCCATCACTACCCTTCCTTCATCATGCACCATGAGCTCACGCCCCCTGCAGGCACTGAAGAGGCGGAGCCAGGCGGTCTGGCACTGCTTTTTTTAAGGCGGCCTCGCTTAAGGTGGCGAGATCTAAAAGAAAAGGCAATAGAATAATTTTGACAGGAAATAACCCTGACAACAATTTGACCGAGTAGTAGAGCAAAAAAAAAAAAATGGAGCTTTGAAGCCTTTATTGAGAAAATGAATGTGTCTGAAGCTTGAATTTAACATGTGGCATATTATACATAGCAATTAATTGAACATACTGTATTTTTCAGCATATATTTAAGAGGTATGCTTCAAAATATGTCAAAACTGGCCATCCAATACCATGTAGATATCCACAAATGTGCTGAATAGCATGCATTATAGGGTAAAATGGAGGGAAGATGTCCACTTACATGTAACTCAGTGTCACCCAGTGTCTAACAAATCAAGTGAAATTAATGTTTATGTGTCTACATGCAGTAAGAGCTGCTATTTGTAAATGTCCATCTTACTGCTTTGGAATTCTGCACAGCAACACTAGAAAACTTAATTTTAATTAAACGATCTGTGTATTTTGACAAAGACTGACACAATCAACAAGGAAACTAATGTGGGGAAGTTTACAGCAAAATAAAGTACATTTGTTTATTCTGTTTATCATTAAAATGTTTTTAAAAATCCCCTCTCCCACACTTATGTGCTGTGTTTCTGTGCAGTCATTCTAGTAATCATTTTTGTTGATGAGTAAAACTGATTAAAAGTCGCAAATACCATGATCTCTTAAAAAGACCTTACATCAAGCTCCCAGGAAAGGACGGGAAATCATTTCATACTCTGATAATGTTACTCGCTTGTTTTCTTACAGCAAAACCTAACCACTAATTATAATTAGCAATCAGATAAAAAAAAAATATTGCTGAAGAATAAACCATAATTATGTCATAGACGTCTCTTTGAAGTGCAGAAATTGTGACAGAGTTATAATTTTGTTTTGTTTGCGGCCCAGAAATATTTAAAGCTAAACCTCATTGTTAACACATTCCCCCCAAAACTGTGTTGATTAATTCACAGTCATATTGGACATTCTGTTCATTCATTGCATTACATTTTTTTTCAGGCACAGCTAGATGTACATTTTGATGTAGATCTGCATTTTGTAGTTTTTGGCTGGATTGCAGCAAAACTGGGGCCAGCACTATAAATGAGAATAAGTGAATTATAAAGTTACATCATCGGTGAGTCAGTGTTGGAGTTTCCCCATTGGCTGTTGCTTTTTAAAAATGAATAGGCACAAACAGCTGTGTACACCCTGGCGCTGGGGACTCTGCTTAAGTATAAACATAAGTTGTGTCCGACACCACTTCCTCATTAACTACTCCCTACTCGCTATCTAAGGATTTCTATATAAAGCTTTCTGCACAGTGCAGTAGGGGATATAGTGCTTGGTTAGTGACCATCGGTTGTACACTACCTATCATGATGCATTGTGGGATACCTGTCCACTACATTGGGTATAATAATTCTCACCTAACGTTCCAAAAGCAATACAAAACGGCAAACTCACTGTGTGGTGGACTCAGCCTTACGCAACGTTTTTCAGCGAGGTGTGGACAGCCTATGATCCTGTGCGGAACATGGATGCCATCGCTCCCTGTACTAGTTTCAAATTAAAAGCCTTCTAACATTTCAGAATCAGAATCAGAAATACTTTATTGATCACCAGGGGGAAATTGTTTGCATTACAGTTGCTCCCATTCAAGAATAGAAGTATATATAAGCATGAAGAAATCCTAAGAATTGAAATGGAAATCATGTAGAAATATGTCAAAAAATATGTGCATTATATTACTATATACAACAATATAGAAAAAATAGAAGTAAGAGCTGTGTAATGACACATGTAAATATATCAGTGGTACACATAAACAGCATAAAACAACAATAATGCAATAAGCGCTTACTCACTATACATGTTTCAGCCAGTTTTGACCTTGAGTCTTGTTTTCTCTTGTGTTATCTGTAAAGACAAATTTGTTTTCTGTCTTCTCAGCCTCTTTGTCTCTTCTTCTCAGGTGGGGAACTACAAACGTGCTGTCAAGAGATTTGATGACGGCCATCGGCTTTGCAATGACCTCATGGGCTGCCTGCAGGAACGTGCCAAGATAGAAAAAGCCTACGGTGATCAGCTAACTACGTGGTCCAAGAGATGGAGGCAGCTCATCGAGAAAGGTCAGCACTTTGGATTGGGTCAATAAAATAAATAGCTCAACAAATTAATGTACTTTATACCATCTTTCCATTTGCAAAGCTCCGTTTACACAGTCTGGTGTTTGCCTTGTGGTAATATTTGGCTGTGTGTTAAATATTTTATCTGCAGGCCCACAGTACGGCTCTGTGGAGAGGGCCTGGCTGGCTGTGATGACCGAGGCAGAGAAGGTGAGTGAGCTGCACCAAGACGTGAAGAACAACCTGGTGAACGATGACGTGGAGAAAGTGAAGAACTGGCAGAAGGAGGCCTATCACAAGCAAATGATCGGTGGCTTCAAAGAGGCCAAGGAGGCAGAGGAGGGATTCAAGAAGGCTCAAAAACCGTGGGCCAAGAAGCTCAAGGAGGTGAGGGGACATTTTTATGAATCATCGTCTTTATCCTCCTCAGTGTAACAGAACGAGTTCTTTTTGGGTTCACATCTCACGCTTGTGATGTTGTGTCACATCAACGTTGTAATCTCACCTCACTCATCTTCTTCACTTTTTTTAACTTTATCACAATAAAAATAAAATACATGAAGAAAAAAAGCAATACACAAAGTAACACCAGAACTTTAAAATAGTTTTTTTTATTGATTAAGTTAGAATTATTAGTTATTTTCATAATGTTGGACATTTGAAGCAGCTGTTGTTTATGTTTTCATAATAACGATGAATCTAATGAGAATGTGAACACAATTACGCCATTTACACCTGGTATTAAAATGTGATCTATGTCCGTGCAGCATATGACTTCCTGTATGTGTCTGGATACAGATTGCAAAAGCTATTATTCAACAGATCTGAATGAAAGTAACACTAGGTTGGAAAATGAATGATATACAGTAAGAAATAGGTGTGCACACTTTTGTGCAGCTGATCTGCTGTTAACAAGGCATAATTTATCTAGTCGCAGAGTCGCCCACACAATGGTACTGCAACACACGTGGACAAGCTGACACAGTACTTTTTATACAAAGAAAGCAAGAACTTAATGTTTTACATTTGCCAAAATTACAAGAGGGGACAAATAATTAAGAATATGTCAGACAGCATTTTACAAAGGTTATATAGTTTGTCCTAACTCAGCAACTCGCACGACCTCAAATGACTCACACACAGGTTCTGCTCTGGAGGACAGAGATCCGATCTATATAACGAGAATGCATTAAAAAATACCAGGTCTAAACGCAAAGGTAAGATCGCATTGTTTCGATCCTGCAACTTTACTGTTTTGGTTCACTCTCACCGCTCTCATCACGTAATTTTCGGCTGCTGCGCGAAGCTGTTATTAGCTCTAAAATCCACTGCACGCTACCCCCTCCAAACAACAGATAGACACAGTTAGAGACTAGCTGAGCATTTAGCAGCTAAAGAGACAGATTTTTCCTCAGGGGGTTGTTGGAGACCAAAAACACTGCTGAAAGACAGCAAATATTGGTCTCATATTCATGAAGGCGACACAGACACACACTCTGAATGATAAAGCTAATGTTGCTCCTGCTGGATGTGTAAATAACTAACCTGTTAGTAACAAATTTGCCAAATCAACTTAAACATTGATTATATATCATTGTATGTTGTTTGCACTGCCCCCTAGTGGACCAAAAAAAGTCAGTTATTGCAGGTATGAGTTTTAGTTTCTAAATTTTAACAAATTTCTGCACAGTGTAAAGGTAGTGTGTACAAATGATTTCATCTAGAGGCCAGTTCTGGAGCTCCTTCATGACACTGTCTGTGGGTGTACCCAAGGTGGTGTTGCTGGCACACTCACAGGTTCACGGATTTAAATAAGAATTAATTTCATGTGATATTTCAAACAAAAACTCGCTAATTAATTGTCAGTGGACCAAGTTTTGATTTTCAGCTCAGGGAGACACTTCGTAGATACTGATTAAACTGCCTAAAACTACTGTTACAGCGCTGTGTTCAAGGCTGAATTTCCTCTTTATTGGGCTGTTTTGAAGAGCTGTTTGGATCCGTTGCTTTTGGCCGACTGACTTTGTAAGATATGAGAGGGTTTAGAGGTGTGACAGTTTTGACTCTTCATGGAAAACATGAATTCCTTCCTTGTGCACTGATGTTTAAAATCAAACATGGACTCAGCTGAACTGGAACAAGTAGCAACAGTATTGTATGTTTGTACTTACATTGTTCTTTTACCCTATAGCAGAATATGTCTCTGATGGTAGATATAAGGATGTAATCATATTTATGTAGTTATACTGATCACATTAAAACAGAGTTTCCTGTCTGGACAAGGTCTTTCCGACTTTAAGATGAATGAATGTGACTTCCTAGTGTTCCATTAGTCAAATCCGATCATGTATGTGAGATACTGACGATGCCTGCGTTTGGACATACAGATGGAGGCAGCTAAGAAAAGTTACCACATGGCCTGCAAGGAGGAGAAGCTGGCTGCAACCCGAGAGGCCAACGGCAAGACTGAGGCTTCTGTCACACCAGACCAGCAGAAGAAGCTCCACGAGAAAGTGGACAAATGCAAACAGGATGTGCAGAAGGTGAGAAAATAAAAGTCTCTCAGTTTGTTTAGGTGCTTTTGATAGCATGTTGCTGTTCAGGCATAAAACATACCTACCTGCTGACATATATCCACAACACATTGAACTAAAATACTAGTACAGACGTGTTTTTTTGTTACATTGGTCAGTAGATGTAAGACGTGTTTCTGTGCAAACACACAAAGTATTGCCTTGTCTTATCTTGCTGGTCCAGGCTGTCCTGGCAGGCCTTTAAATGGCTATTGATCAGGCTAATTGATCTGGCTTTTGACATATTCTTATTCAAAAGAACAGTTTAAGATGTTGTGTGTTGATACATGTCTGTAGTGTGAAGGAGAAAAAGTGTTTTTTTTCTTATTTTTAATGGATTTTTTTCAGATACAAAAAACAGATTTAGTTTAACAACATTGTCACAGCACCATGATACACCATAAAACGCTTTAAACAAGAATTGAAGTGCAAGCTTAAAGGGCCATTTAAGTTTTGTTTTGGCATATACACTCCCTGGCCACTTGAATGCATTATGTATGTTTAAATGTGTTTAAAATATCGCTCATGTTTGTAGATGAGGGTGGGCAAAACATTAGAAACACCTCTCAGTATAATACAGTCCAGTTCTGCAAACTAAAGCCTCAATAATGAACATATAGTTAAATATCTGTCAATTCCAGTCAAAACAGAATGTAATTATTAGTAGTAAAGATAAAATTTATAGCAGAACAGTACTGGGTTGCTTTAGATTTTACAGGTGATTTGGGCTCAGTTTACTTCCAGAAATATCAAGTTATGAATAAGAATAAGCCAGCTATTAATATAGAAATAATTAAACCACGTTGGTTCTTTCTGGACGGTTTATTTTCCACAGAGGCTTCAGTCGTGAGCGTGCTTTCTGTTTTCTGTCTCAGGCTAAAGAAAAGTACGAGAAGTCTCTGGAGGAGCTGAATAAGTGCACCCCACAGTACATGGAGAGCATGGAGCAGGTGTTTGACCAGTGCCAGCAGCATGAAGTCAAGAGGCTGACCTTCCTCAAGGAGGCCTTGCTGGACATCAAACGCCACCTTAACCTCACAGAGAACCAAAGGTCAGTCAGGCTGAGAGGCCAGTTTAATTTAGGTTTCATGGAGCGTCTGGTTTAGGATCACTCACTGGGTTTTCTCTGACGTGTGATTTACCAAAATACTGTAAGAGAAGTAAAACCAACCGAAGAAAGTGACTTAATACATGTACTGACCCCATTTTGGTCTACTGAATATTCCTGTTTTACCACAATCTCTGCATGGTTTCTTGCTGCAGCTGAAAGTTGCAGGCTTCGTTTAGTTATTTCCTGTTTTATGTTGAAAGAGCTTTCCCTAGTGTATATATGGTGTGTGGCATTGCCAGCTTGTCTTTGCACATTTGTCAAACTTCCCAGCCGTTCCTAGTGTTTTTCCCCTTGTGTTTTGGATTACTTTGTTTTTGCTGGACCTTGCTTTTTATTGGGAACTTTTTCCTATAATTGGCCAGTTCACACTGTCGCAATTGTTCAAGCAAGGAAACCGGGAACATGAGATGAGCCAGGCCTGTACAGAATTGATCACCAGGGATCACCACACAATGCATGCATGTTAGATTTGTGTCCACCTTGATCCAGACGTGCTCTGACGTCATGCACACGTGAGCAACAATAACCTCATGATATCAAGGCGGCCACAGTTTTCAGAAGCAGGCACTGACTCTGATTGGCTCATAGTTTTGACAACAAACACCATGTTTTGCAGAAAATCCAAATTTTCTGCGTAATTGCAATATTTAACGCTAGATATATTAGTCTCATGCTTTCACAAGCAAACAATGTGGTGTTAATAATAATATATTTTGTATCACCTATCAAAACAGGCAGTTATAAAGTGCTTTACAAGGCAAACATTTTAAAAATCATGGAACAGTAGGGGGATCTTGCTGTTTCCACTTCAGCGATCAAGATTGCATGCTTTATTTCTTCAGCGATAACTATCCGACTGTGGTCTGCAAACTACAGGTAGCCTACAGATGGATCTAAGCGGATGTCAATATTTCTGTGACTTCCTGTATATCATGTGAGGGTTGCTGGAAAACCATCCAACTTGGCATTAGCTTCTTGTCACCACCTCCTGCTGCTGCTGCCGCCTGGTCTACTTTCCAGGCGAGACATAGTTCACCACAAACGAGCCTAATGACAAAAAGGTTAATAGAAGAAGAATAGTCCAACAAACATGCATATATGTGTAGAGCCTGCACTGACCCATTGTTGTGATATGTCAACATCACCGCCATATTGGACCGGATAAGACTGACCTGTGAACAAATACATGTAAACAAGGGAGCTGCCATGTTTCTGGATAAAAAGCATTGTGATGTTGTGTTGTGTCTGTGTAGATCATGAATGCTTGAATATAAAAAAGACTCATTGAATTCGTTTGGGAAATACCACAGCTCTCACATTTACTTGTATCTGTTTACTTGTTTACTTGTTTACTTGTACACTCGCCCTGTCCAATATGGCGGCTATATTGAAGTACGATCCAAAGGTCAACTACGTATATATGTCTATGCCAAGGAGGGCAGACAAATCCATCAAGGAGTAGGCAAAAATTACAAGTCCAAAAAACAGAGTTCCAGGAAAACAAGGCAATAATCCACCTAATAATAAACACTGGGAGAAAACCACTAGGAACGGCTGGAACGCTCAACAAAGGCGCAAAGACAAACTGGCAATGACATAAAGGAAGCACACACACTATATACACGAGGGAAGACTAATGAGGGACAGGTGAAGCCAATTAGCAATCACAAAGACGGGGAAACACAGCAAACCAAAAAAAAAACACGAGGAAAGACTCTTTCAACATAAAACAAACCCCAATCCATAACAACAAGCATCAAATCTTACCCCTGCAGTGTAGCTGTCATTGATTAAATAACACACTTCTTACAGAAATTTCATAGTGTTACTGTGTGCAACGTCGCTAAAGAATTGTTTGAGCATACCTTTACTTTTTATCACATTGCAAAGGAATGTATGATAGATTAGTTTGATTTGTGTCACAGTCAGTACAGTTCACCTCAGACTGATTAATCTCAACACACGTCTTGGCCAGGCGTGCATTTCTCATTAGCGTTCAGACTCATGGCGCTAATTAATTGATGATTCAGTCAATGACGTTTCTGCCAAACTGAATTTTGTTCAGAGTGAATGCTTGTCACATTCTGGGCTGTTTTTAACCTGCACGTAACAACAAAGCCGAGACCCACGGCAAAGTGATTTTCAGCTCCTTTATTAAACAAGCCTGCATCTGGTCGACACGGACGGTTCAAACCCTTTGCTGTGCAGAGGACCGCGTTGTCGTTCATCCTGACTGGATTTGATTCATTTCAACCACGTCACACTTCTCTTTTACAATCCATAGCTGCACCTGTTGTTGCCTTAAACTGATGTTATTTTTTAGGAGAAGGAAACGTGCGAAAGCTCACTTTTAGAGAAAATGTGGTTTGGGGCGTGCATAGTGAGCTACACAGAATAAGACTAGACCCAAACATATTAATCACGAGTGTTGGGGAAGCTTTAGGACTGTTGACCAGAGCTACTTCACAACGAAAATGAATGATTAATGATTAAGGGACTTGGACAGGACGATCCTCATTTAGGCAGCCAGAGGATGTGTTTTAAGAAGAGGAGAGGGAACAGTTCTTGGGATGGAATCAGGAAATTGCTGAACTTCTCGGAAAACTCATAGCATTCAATCGCAGACAGCTTGATCAAATATCAGGTGATTGTCATTAAATGACAACTATAGCCAGTCAGCTGTGGCAATGTGCCAGATTGTAGGACAAAAAACATCATGAGAATACTATGAATATGTAGTTTGACCCATAGTAGTTAACAACTGAAAAAGCTAGGATGTCGTTAAACTACCACCCAACCACCAGCAATTTAACTACATGTAGTTAACTGCACCTCGGCACTGTTTATCACTGAATCTAGCTGTCTGACCTTCTCATCCGTCAAATAATTCTTTGCATAAAACTCATATTTATCCACACAAGAGCAGATAAAAGGGATTCATTATTTATCGTGCAACAGTCAATTTTCTCAGAAGTTATTGCCAGATTCCACTTCCAGTAGACAAATTCAGCATATTAGACGCTGTCTGTTAATGACTATTATTTTCGACAACTATAATGACTCATAAATGCTCACTGCAAATAAAAGCGGAAATTAACACTCAGAGGCTGGCTTGTTTAGTTTCATGAGCTGAAGTCATTATCATGTCATTATCTTTACAGTACGTCCTTATTGTCTGCATTCAGTGTGATCATGATGGTGCAAGTCAAGCTTTAGTTTCTCTTCTTAAATACAGGTGCATGAAGGCCCACCGTGTACCTCAGTCGTGCATATGACAAAATTATCTCCTGAAGTTTTACTTTCAAAGACCTGACCATAAAGTTCCTTGTTTCTCTCTTCTTTTCTGAACACCTGACTTTTGACGACTGGCCATTTTTAGTTTATAGGAAGGGCGAGGAGCTGGATGTTAAATTTTTCGCCTTATAGTAGTGTGAAAGACCAAATCATTTTTTGCATTATAGGAAGGGATCAGTATGTCAATGAAAATGAACAGCAAAAAGCCTTTATGTGACTCACAAACGCCACATTATTAATGTTAGAGGGCCCTTTTGGACCCAGGGCCAAGGGCAACTGACCCGGTGTCCCGGTGTTTTCCACTTCCCATAGACCTGTCACATTTCTTCTGTTAAAAAAAAGCAGTTTGGTTTGTATTGGCTTGAATTTAAGTATGCCTGAATTAAATATTGCTTCAGGATCACTGATTAAAACAGCAGAGAAGCATTTGTTCCAGTAGACATTACGGTCTCTGATTGCCTTTTATGAGGAACATGCCTTCATCTTTCCAAAATCTAGTTATGAAATTAAATCTGTTAATTTTCTGTTTTTAATGTGCTGTAAATCACCTCTTCAATCCTGCACAGCATCCGTTTAATGTTCAAGCTTGGATGACGTTTGAGACTCTAATTTAGAAAAATAGATTCTTACTGCGTTCATTTATAAAACATAATCAGATCAGTTTATCCTGTATTTTAGGTAATACGACTACAAAGTGAACGTGCCCTTTTTTAATCTAAAACACATTGCAGAGATTTGGAGAAACTGTAGCAACGTAAACAAGTAATATCCTAAAGGATTATTAGGATTATTCAGGCCAAATGCTTCAGCTGTTGAGGGCTTCAGTTCAGCAGAAAACTCTGGGAGACACTCGAGTCTTGTCATGACCCAGTGTTGGATCTCTCTCAACCCAGATTTTGAACTGCATTGTGGGTTCTGTCGCCAAATTGGCAGCACCCCCAGGCCTCTGCTGGCACTTTCATTGTCACTATTTGTTCCATTTTTCCTCTCCGCAGCTATGGCACAATATACAGAGAACTGGAGCGCACGATCCTGGCTGCAAACACACAAGAGGACCTGAAGTGGTTCAGCAACAACCACGGCCCCGGGATGCATATGAACTGGCCCGCGTTTGAGGTGCTGCATTAAACCTTCACATGTGAACATAAGAAAAAAAAAATCTCTCCTCTTCGTTTACTTCTTCTCTTTATTCTGCTTTCATGTGTTTCTGTCTCATCTGCAGGAATACAACCCGGACCAGGCTAGTGCTCCTCCAAAGAAGAAGAAACCAGACGGAGCCCCACCCACTCCAAGCACCGACCATGTGGCTCCACCTGGTGATCGTAGCAGGTCAGTTCAAGGAATCTATTGACAATCACATCAATCAAATTAAAGCACACAGCTTAATCAGGAAAGTATATTTTTATTACAAATATCATAATTAAATTGTATGAAGTCACTAATATTTCTTGTTGTCAAGTTTTAATTCTTAAAGGATGCAACGACAATACTGATTTGGGTACCACTTTACATTAAGACTACCCTTATAAGTGATTTATAAATGGTTTATAACTACATTATTAATTAGGTTGCAAACCTGTTGCTTGCAAGCTAGTGAGCCCACTTTTATCTGTGCTGTTAAACCTCAGTTCTCATTGCTTTCTTAGCCTACTTTAGCCTCATTCTCACTACATCAACTTGACTCTGCTGGCTTTTGGTACTTCTACTTCATTTTCCACTGCAGTACAGTACTTTACACTAAAGTACTCTCTCAATGTATACCAGCAGTTTAAAATGACACACATGTGCTTTTGTCTTTAGAAGCTGTAGTCTTTAATCACTGACGGACTAACCTACACTGGTTATTTACCAGATTGAGCAAGTTAATTACTCACCTTTTCATCTGCTCCACTGCGTTCACCATCACTCTCTGCTAGAGGGTGACACGGAAGTGGATTATTACGCCTATATCATCTCACTCCCAATCCTGTGCCAGAGTGAAAAAACAAAAGACACTGTCCCATCCCAAACCCTGAATATTTAATTATTATTATTCCTGCTCCAGCCTTCTCCTGTTGACTTTCTTCGTGCCCCTCCCAGTCCTGCCACAGTGAAATTTACTCCCATCCCGCAGGAATCCCATGGGAATCTTTTGTTCGGCAGGATTCCCGAAAAAATGTCAGCCTCTACTCACTGCCACTTGCTCTCTCACTCTGTCCCTCACCACATAGCTGCACTGCTCTTGCAACAGAGAATATGAATGCATGGTGTTCTTGATATTCTGCACTGGAATGGTTCTGCAGACTTGTCATTTATAGAGTGACGAAAAAAAATGTGGTTGCTATTGATGGAAGCTTGGCTACTTAACAGTGCCGGTGTTCACCTAGTTCATGCAGGACATCCTGGGTCACACGACCAATCAGTTGTTAGTCTAGTAGGGGTTTTCACATCACCTTTGAGTATTAGCTCAGCTCACTTTGGACCTTGACGGAGGTGATACCCAAAAAAAAAAGGCATGTACAGTAGAGTCGAGTCTAACTGTACCATGCAGTACAAACGCATCTTTCGTCTTCTCCATCAGCTTCATTAGATATTAGTTAATAAATTACTGTAGTACCATTAAACCTCCATCAGCATATCTTAATAGTCAAAAAAATTAATTTGGCGTCACATTAACATTTCAAATTAGCAGGTAGCTGGTTTCTTCTCCATGACTTCAGGAATTCTAGGTGTGGCACAGTTGGTCATCTTCCTTTACTTGGTGCACTGATCAGTCAAACTTACCAATTAATGAATGGTGATGTGTTTCATACTTTACAATGAGGCTCCCTTTTGCCAGTTATGAATGTAACTCATCGGTAAGATTGATTAGTAGTAAGTATGGAAACTGTGTTATAACGTGTTTAATTTTTTATTAATATTTACATACCTACAACCTAATTATGAACCATTTATGAATCATTTATAAAGTTAGTCATATTATAAACCAGTACCATTATTAGAGTTTTTGTCAGTCAATCTCATGAAAAGATAAAAACCAACAGTGTTAGTCGTCTCTCAGTATATCTAGACTTCCTTGCGCTGTGTCTCTCACTACAGAGCTCCTAAGTCTTTAAAGACAGGTCACAAATGTCTATTTTTATTTTTTTAAGCTAAATAATCTCTTAAACTGGTGGGCACTGTAGTTTTCAATAAATGTTCCTTGAACAGGAGTAAAAAGTGCATTTATTGGGGACTATTTTCAGCTGCGGATCCTAGTGAGTGTTTACGGCAGCAGGATGGTGTGTGTGGGATCAATTCAAAATGGACTACAGTGTCCACGTTCATTATAATGATCATTTATTATGATGAACATGGGCACTGTAGTTCATGCCCTCCAGTGCAACATTGAGGTTTAATGATGCGTCTGTAATAGGTTTAGATATTTGACACAGAGGAATGAGCTGCACACATAATGCTTGTTAGTAGGATCGATTCATCGTTGGTTTTGACCTTTTCATGGGATTTGCTACTAACTTCTCTAATAACAGTGCTTTTGGTATTTAGTTTTGGTGGTCATTTAAAATCTCACGCTGTATTTTTGCTGTTCTCCAGTGTGAGCAGCTACGATAAGAACCAAGCTTACTCGACTGAGTGGTCCGATGACGAGCAGCCCGCTGCGTACTCCGGCAATGAGAACGGTGGAAACGGAAATTCATTTGAAGATGATTCCAGCACTGGGAAAGGAGTCCGTGTCCGCGCCCTCTATGACTACGAAGGCCAGGAACAGGATGAGCTCACCTTCAAAGCAGGTAATTATCAGCGGTCAGATGAAGCAGGATACATATTATTTTGTCTGCCATCATATGTAAAAGGTCTGGGACCTCATCACACATCGCACAGGTGGTCAAAAATCACCAACTCTGCCCTGATTTCTACTCTAAAAGCTCCACTTCCTCTTTGCAAGATAGCAGTGATTAGTCAATAATAGCCACATGGAAAACAAATTACAGGCACTTGCCACCAATTAACACGAGCTCTTTGAGAAATGGTGTGAAAAAGTGCTTTCAAACCCCACACCGTGACATGACTAACAATTTAAAGACGCAGAAAAATAACCATTGAAGAAACCACAGCTGTGCATCTTCATCCTGACTCCCCGTAACGCACACCCAGGTTCTATTTTTAAACACATGGTTTGAGATAAAGGTGTTTTTAAATGAGTTTAGGGACATCTGGCAATCACTGAATTGATTATTCTTATATACTGAAATGCATTCAAAAAGAGTTTTGTTTTGTTAAGAAAATTAAAGCTGCCCTGTGGGGTTTTCTTGTAAACAAATAGAATTTCTATTTACATCCAGTGTTACGCAACATGTGTTAAATATGCCTTTACTCAGAAAACATTTGTCTGTAAACCTTCATAATTTGCGTACATGTTTACTTGCAATCAGTTGTCTTTGTCCTCACATTTTGTTGACACAGTGCGGCGTTACTTGATGTAGTGATGTACAGGTGTACTTCAAGACCCTGTGGCATCATTGTTCAGGTGTGGTCAGAGGTGATACAGACTGAAACAGAGAGGGTTACTCTTGAAGATCTTTAAATTTTAATGTGACTTTTAAGCCATCAAGAACAAAAACTCATTTTGCTACCACAGTTTTATTACTGGCAGTGTAAAGGAGACTTTGAAACAATATTTAGATAATTTAAAATGCAGTATTGAACAGTTAAAGGATTAGTTTTGAGAAACAGACCTTTACTTTCTGGTTAGATGAGATACCACCCTCATGTCTGTACACTAATTATGAGGCTCCAGCTGGGAACCAATAGCTTAGCTAAGCACCAAGATTGGAAACAAGGGGACACAGCTAGCCTGACTCTGTCCAAAGGTGACTAAATCTGCTTACTATCGTCTCTAAAGCTCACTAATTAGTATGTTATATCTCCTTTGTTTAACCAGGCAAAAACAACCCGTTGTGGTTTCGCAGGGTGTTACATGCCAAACTGGTTCTTGGAACTTGTTAACATGTTAATTAGTGAGCTCAGAAGATGCTGCTGGGTGGATGTATTTCACCTTGAGCCAGGATCGCTGTTTCTTCTTAATTTTCATGCTGCCTTCAAATGGAACTCATGAGCTTGCGGTTATAACATGGGAAGTCATGTGCACGATAGGCTCGGATAACTAATTGCATCTAGAAGCTACAAATTTAGCAAGCTAGCGTGCGGGTAAGAAAATGCAGGATGAGGCCCTTGGGAATATCAACATTTTCATCAGACATATAAAATTACATAGAAAAACTCTATACAACTAAAATTACAATATATTGACTTACCATCCATCCATCACAACTTGTAATTTGAAGGCAACATCAGTCTTTATGCTAGGCTAAGCTAACCATCTGCTGATGGTATTTTGATATTTACTGTACAGGCACAGGAGTCAAATCAGTCTTCTCATCTAACTCTCCCAAAATGTCAAACAATTTTTTTGACTTGATAAATGAGTAGATGAAATAGGAAAAATACCCCCAAAAATTTATTCTTCATTCTGGTGGACTTGGACCTCAGTATTTCACAGATGATGGCTGCAACACAGGACAAAAACACGTTTCATTAATAAACATTTTTTTAAAATCCAGAGAGCATTAATCTGCAGAAATGTGACGTGTTACTGACAGATCTCTTCATTTTAGATTAACATTAAGTATTTGACACAGGACTGCTTGTTGACTAAGAGGTTTTGTCTCCTCCTTCACAGGTGACGAACTGACCAAGACTGAAGACGAAGACGAGCAAGGCTGGTGTAGAGGTCGCTTGGACAACGGCCGAGAGGGACTGTACCCGGCCAATTATGTCGAGCCAATCTAGTCACGTTAACTGGACAAGGACACGCCATTGGAGGCAGCTTGAACTGTCCCGTCCAATTGCACCGCACATAGCCAGAGACTTAAGAGCAACACATCCCTTGCCCAACAGATGCGCCAAGCAGTCTTGCCTAAATAAAAACTTAGTAACCTAAAAGACAGTATATCAGTATAATATATTTTATCCAGCATTTGGGGTGGGTGGACTTAACACATTTAAAAACAGGAGCAGCAGTTATTCCAGTATATACACACTCAACTATAACATCAAAACAGTGCAGGAACACATTGCTTCTCTGTGTAGCTGTATTTAACGTATAATGCAGCTTATTTAAACTTGCAGTATACTGCAGTCTGTTCTCTTGTGAAAATGGGAAGATAATATAATCAGTTATACCCATTCGACAAAGACGAGCTTCTTTAACCTGCATTGTGTATATACAGTGTGATGCCATTTTTGTGTAGCATTTCTAATGCTGTGTGTGGTCAGTCGTCATTCTTACATCGGGAATGCTGTGTAGTGTTTAAAGTACCACAGACAGTATCCTCT
>JAJHUR010094765.1:0-12012 GCA_027495735.1 Lutjanus campechanus | reverse complement strand
TCATGTAAAACATGCAGAGGAATACAAATTGAATGAAAGATGCATACGCCCCTTTCTCCCTCTATTTCCTTTCCTCCCTCAGTGTGTTTTCTTCTCTCCGTCCTTTTTCTCTTTTAATTTGGCCCCTCTGTTTGTTTTTCTTCATTCTTTCATTAGTTGAAAAAACATAGCAGGCATTCCAGCTGTAATACCACAGAGATTCAGTATCAGTGCAGGGATCCGGACTCATGTGAGTGAGTGTGTCAGCAGCTAACAGACACACAGAGAGGAGAGAGATGGCAGCACACTGGAGACGTTAGGCATTGCCTCATAATGATTCATCCCTCTGCTATGCATGCATGTAGGCAGCCACACTGGGGCATTATGGGAATACTGAGGATTCTTAATGAAGACATTCAGACTGGCTGAAGGGTGCATTTTTTATTTATCTTATTGTTATTATTATTATTTTTTACATTTGTTTTGCTATCACATTCCCTAAGACAGTCATAAGGAGGTCCATGTCAGTACAGACATCCTGGACTTCATGCATGATTGGTAATGGCTGCCCACTGCTCCTAATACAAGGATGGGATAAATACAGAGACTGAATCTGACTGTAGGATTGCACTCTGTATGATCGCAATAAGATCTTTACCTTTATTTGCACAATGGCAGACTATCACATTATTTGTTTAATTATTTATTTTAATGTTTATTTAACAATTTAATTCATGCTATTTTTTGTCATTGTACAACAGTTATGCAGTCATTTGCCTGAAAATTATATATCCAATTATATATCCCCAAATTACACCTTAAAGTGATATTCCACCGCTATGTGATCATCCACTCAATATGTACTCACCTCTATGCCGATTTGAGGATGGGTGAAGATCTTCAGTTCACAAAACAATCCTGGAGTTTCAGCAGAAAACAGGGTTGCAGCTAATGGCAGTGATCAGAGACCAAATGTAAATGTAAAAACAAACAAACACACAAAACAATTTTTTTTTACATTTACACTTACCTGGATGTGGTTGCCAATTTTATCAAATGTATCAAATACTAAAGAACATATTGTTTCTGAATCTATTTTTTGTCTAATTTGATACAAATTATGGCTTGTACTGTCAAATAAAAATCATCCTACTGATAGGAAATGAGTCTGAAACTGTGAGGAAGACTCACTGTAATCTGCAAAGTGAGGATCACTTGGCCAATGAGGGTAGCTGGGCTAGCTCTACTGCGACAGAGTTAATGTAGCATGTAAGCATGTTTACTGCTGGCTGTGCAAACCAGTATGACTGTGTTAAACCTTGGCCACTGGATTCTGATTGGCTGGAAGGTGTGGATTAACCAGTATAATGGGACACCAATGACACAGGTAATTATTTGCAGTTTTACGTGAATGCACTAGTATTAAACTGTTGGCAAGGATAGCAACGGTGAGGCTTAGCTAGCAATCTTGGGTGCTGTAAACTATGTGTAACCATAACAACCAAGAAAAGGAGATAGATGCTCATGAGTCATCACTTCACTATACATACATTTAGGCAGACATATAAGCAACACAGGGACATTATGGGAAAACTGAATATTCCTAATGAAGACATTCAGACTGACTGAAAGCTGCATTTTTGTTTGTTTGTTTTAAGCTTTTTTCTTGAGTGCATTTACAAAGACAATCATCAGAAGAGCCATGTTAATGCAGACCCCCCAGACTCCATGCATACATATATCATAGAAGCTGGCATCACATGACTCTCTATGTCCTTCATTGCACAACACTTGGCTGACATTTACCTGAAAAATAACTTGTGCTCTCTGTGACATTACTCAAGACACATTTGACTTGATATACTTTATTTATACTAATACTGAACCCTGTACATTAAGTCTTTGCCGTTTATATCACACAAAAATACACCTCAAAGGGGGTCTCAGTCTGTATTCTTAGACCCACAGTTCAGATAAGGAGAAAAAAACAAGACTGGTAAACATTATGAAAACAGGAAAATTGTCTTATTCTTTGACAAATTAAAGATATTTACATGGTTAAACTCTAGGGGCTCTTCCACTCAGAGCAAAGTGGCACAGCACAGCTATCATGGCGCTTTATGACTGACACAGTTGTCATTTCCTCACACAGTGCCCACGTTCTGTAGGTAGAACATTTATTTGCAACCATCTTTGTGTTCATAGGCGTGTTGGTCTTAAAACGTCAGCAAGGTCATGAAACACATACAGTACACTCTGCTTCTTTTCTGCAGTTAATCCAAATAAAATGAACATTGTGATTAATGCAGATGATTGCAGGCGGGTGAAATAGGATGAACCTGTGTGTGTGCATAGAAGAGCGACACTGCTATTAACACATGGTGTAACTTCACTGGCTGTTTGAATCTGACAGAATCAGTCAGGATCTAATGTTAGTTAATGTTCTGTGGATTTCTACACATCCAAAAGGTCTCACTCACAATCATGTTCATACAGTGATTTTTTAAATCACTATTGTTATTATATTTATTTATTTATTTATTGGAGTAAAGCAGCAAATCCTGACTTCTATGCGAGCTGTCTACAATAAGCATTTCCTCTATTTCCTTTGTCTATTCAAGATTGTAACTACATTTTTCAATTTGATGCTTAAATATTAACAATATTTGCTGCAGTGACATTGCTGTGCACATGGAAACAAAATTGAAAATAGCCTCTCAAATCAGTGAACCATTGTTAAAATGATGTTGAGCACCACAAGTTTTGTACAGTAGGTGATTATTCTGTGTTGTGTTGTGATATGTGGCTGTTTTCTTTAATGATTAACTATAATTATCAGAGAGGCTGCTTTCAAAGGGAAACACTCCATCTTATTTCACCCACCTGCAGCCCATACGTTATTAATCATAATGTTAATCTTATATGTTTTGTTAACGGCATTGTCTAAATCACTACAAGTTGATCATTTAAATAGCAATGTGCCACAGGTAGGTACACCTGGCTCTTACAGGGAGTAGGAGATGACATTCTGATTGGTTTTATTCATGTTATGCCCAAAACACACCTAAAAGTAATTAATATACCTTTGTGCCTTGCACCTTTATTTAGCACCCAAATTGTGCGCTGTTTAATTAACAAAGAGGAGCTGGACCTGCCCATGTGCTATGCACTTTGGACTATAGATCGCCTAAATTAAAGTCTTTTTCATGAGGCTTAAAAACATCTATTCATTCATTGGCAAAACCTGCTCATCTTTATGACAGCCCATAAATAAAATCAAATTATAACAGTTTAGACAATAACAGCATGTCAAAAAAAATTAACTGGAAATTATTTTAAAAACTCAAACTTTCAACAGTAAAATGTCTTTTGGCTTATCTCTATTGATCTGTGAATCATATAAAAATACAATGACACAGATACGTAACAGATACTTCAATGATTTAGTATTGCACTTCCACAAAGCTGTGATACTCACCCTACATTACCCATAATGCAGCTCAATAGCATATATCATCAGACCCTCCATACCTCCTAAATTTATGGCTTTCAATCTCACCCTAATGCGCACTGTAAAAAGTTTTGAGTCTAAAGCCCAAGCCAAAGTAACCCTAATGACATCTGGGTTAAAACTTTAGGAAACTCCTTCTCCAGAGATAGACCAAACTTTACAAAGCAGTTTTTTTATGCACTGTGTATTACTCCACGTGAGTAAATTGAGCTTCACGTGTAAAATCAGTGGAGTGCCCCTTCAAGGTGGACTAAATCAAAAATGAAAAACAAAAATAAAAAAGGGAAAAAAAACTGTTTTGACTGACAACACTTAGTTTAACAAGTCAAAAATATGAAACAATTACACAAATAAAAACTGATACCCTTAATATGCCAGTAAGTCCAGTTGATACTGTAAATCGCTGTATGGTTTAAAGGCCTCATCTTGTCAATGGCCCACTACATTAATGTGGAATGTTTATCTGGGCCGTCTCAACGTGACTCACAGCTCAACTGGAAGGATTTTTGCATTGGCACGAAAATACGGATAGACTGTCTCTGTGAAAGCATGTTTCATGGTGTATACAAGTGTTTTCTTATCAAGGTCATAAAATGACAGTATTCCTCGGTCATAATCTAGGTGCACTCTGACCTGTTGGGGAATTGAATCTTCGCATACAGTTTTCGAATCACTTTCTGGAGTAATTTCACGTAGAATGTTAGTGCAAACACATATGTAGATGCCCCAGATTTTTCTAGAGTTTTGAATCTTGGTTCTAACAGCCACACCAACACTCCAATAACCTTCCACCTCCACATCCCAACTGTGTTTTCCAGAGATAAAGCCTTCAGAGCCAAGAACTTGTGAGTTATACAGCCTTTCTGGGTTTTCAGGAAGTGGTTGTTTGTCGCCTTTTCTTGTACAGGTCATGTGTTCTGATATAGTTAACTGTGAGTCTGCAGTGTTGGGGTCCAGAGTTACAGGAGCTTCAGAGAAAAAATAGAAACAGAAGGAAAAGTTTATTGAGCCGTTAGTATTAAAGTAAAGGTACAAGTTTTATTGAAGGCACAGTGTATTCATAGAACTGCCTGATTTATTTCACCTGTTCCTGTACATATCCACTGTACAGTGAAAACCACTTATCTCCAAGATGTCCTCTTTTCAGGAGTTCAGAAATTAACATGTTTTCAGCTCAGTGCTTTTTTCAGATGATCCAGTGGATTTGTACATGGGTTGTTTGGAATAGGATTATCGTCTCAACTCATAAAGGAGCACTCCCTCTTTCAGTTTTATCAGAAAATTCTAAATCCGTAAATTTGTAGATAGGTGGTTTTCACAGGCCAGCAACAACAACAGCAACATCACTTACTGTATTGGATTATATTTTTCATCTTGTTCCAGACTGTGAACAGCAGGTTCCTCAGGTGTTTGGCCTCATCGATCAGGGCTTCTGATGGAGTCTCTGGCTTTGGCAGGTTGCACTGTGATCTGAAACAATATAAGGCAGCCTCAGATCACCAGTCAAATATTTCTAATCAGCAAATACCTTTGAGTTTTAATCTTTACTATTTTTATCAATTCAAAACATTTTTAACTCTAAAATGTTTATGCACATTTTTGATGAAAACTTATAATTTTTAACAAACCACACAGAGGTAAGTTTTAAATACTTTCAAACATTAGGCCTCAATTTTTCAAATTAATCTCAATTTAACTTCCCCATCATTAATCAATCACAGCACAAAGCAGCTCTCCTCTCACCCAAACTTTTTAATGGGATGCATCATGGACTTTACCCCACACAAACAGTCCCAAACTACCATCAACCTGCTTCTGCAATGTTTTTTTACTCTTTGTTTATACTTTATTGCAATGATTAAATGTTCATTAATCCAGACAATTGTTTCTTTCATGTACATCGCAAAATTAAATTTAAAAAATATATAAATTATAAAAATTAAATGACACATACTCAACACAACCACACAAAAAAAGAAGACAAAGAAATAAAGAATAATTACAAAAAATAAGAAAAAAAGGGGGGGTGCTTATCTACGACAGATCTTTCTATTAATATAATTAAACAATCTATCAAGTCTGTCTTTAGGGTATATCTTGTTCATTTTTTGTAAGTCGTCTCTAATTGTGTATGTTCATTTTTCTGTGTCTAAAATCTGTTCTATTGTTGTTACCCCCATAATTCTAGTTTGGGTGGATTTTTGTTTCCATGTCCTTGTCACCTGCTTCATGGCTGTCACACATAGTATGTTGAAAAGATGTATGTCGTGGTGTTTATTGTCCCTTGCAAGTTTACACCTAGATAATTTTCTGGTTTCAGGGAATCATTTAACTCAAAGATATTCATTATAGTTTTCTCAACTTCTTCCCAGAAAAGTTTTAACACTGGACACTTAAAAAATGTACGTGTATAATTTGCATTTAGTTCTCCACATCCTCTCCAATAACTAGTCCCTACTAAAGGGTAACATTTGACATATACACAAGGTGTAATAAAATACTTAATGCTTACTTTCCAGGAAAGTCTCTCTCCAGTATTTGGATTGTGATGTCTTAAGATTTCCAATCTTAGCCTTTCCAGTTATTAAAAAAGATATTCATTTTGCCTCTGAGCATAATCAATTATATTTATTGTTCGCCTGATATTATTTGCCAGAAGCCTCCCTGGAATAAAACCACACTGGTCTATATAGATTATATTTGTAATAATAACGTTTAATCTGCTGGCTAATATTGCTGATATAATTTTGTAATCAGTATTAAGCAGGCCTGTATGAGGAACACTTTGTTGCATCCTTCCCTTCTTTATGGATGAGAGTTACTGCTATTGTCAGTTTTACGTTCTTTTCTTGTAGTACTTGTGGTAGTTTAAAATTACTCAAATAAGTTTTAATTTGGTATCTGTCTATATAATTTTATAATATGGGCTTTCCTCATTTTCCTTTTGAGTCTGTAGGCCAACATTTTTTAATGTTGCAGCTGACAGTCCCAAACCACCATCAACCTGCTTCTGCAATGTTGAAGTTGATGCGCGCAAATGCTGACTATCATTCAGCTGTGTTTTGATAATGTACAAGAAGCAACTTACCGATTCATAGTGGATTTGACATTCTGTAAAAGAAAGAGAAAACAAGACAACAAATGAGTATCTTTAACTAATACTCAATGAAAAGGTCAGAATATTAACTAATCACTGAGTACCAGCATAAATGAGATGTCCTCAGCCTTCATCTCCCTCCTTATGGTGTTGATTTTGTCTGAGAGCAACGAGATCTCTGCAGTCAGATTAACAATCCTGATGTTCATTGCTTCAGTCTTGAGTGTCGCCTCTTTCCTCACTGCATCAATCCTTGCAGCCTCCTCTGCTCGTAGGAACTGGTAAAGCTTCTGAAACTCCTCTTTGATCGTCCTCTCCGTCTGCTGAGCCTGGAGCTGAGGACAAGCACCTTTTTCATGAAAGAAGACAACACACGTTGCTTTCTGCCTCTACAACCATTATGTCTGTTACTTACATTGATGTGGTTGGCCATTTTATCACAGGTGAGTTTTTCATGGTTATATGACCCCAGTTTGCTTTTTAACTGCATCAGCTGAACTTTGAGTTGAGTCTACAAGTAAACGCACATATGGGTTAAATACATAGTGAACAGTGAATTAGTTACACAACACATTTTTCTGTTACGTGAAATGCAAAATTATTTTTAAAAATTGAAATCTACCACAACTTCTCTCAGTTGTTTTTATTAGAATATATTTGCTCACCCTGTGGGCTTCTGCTGCTTCATTGACGGGGACACAGTTGTGTTTCTTATGTTTTTGTGAATCCCTACATATCACACAGATGAGCTGTTGATCATCTTGACAGAAGAGCTTCAGTTTCTCACTGTGCAGACTACAAATCTCCTTAGATACTGAGTAATCTCTCTGACTCCTCTCTTGTCTCAAGGTGTCTGACAGGTTTCTCAGAGCCAGATTACGTGGAGGCTGAGCCATTGGAAATATTTCCTTACAGACTGGGCATGTCTTGACTCTACTCTGCCTCCACCACTCCTGAAGACAGTACTTACAGAAGCTGTGACCGCACAACAAGACAACAGGATCCTTGAATATATCGCAGCACACAGGGCAGGTACACTCCACTTCAGACGGTGAAGCGTTAGCAGACATTCTGTTGTTGATCTCCTGTAGTTGCCAGCTCCTGCGTGTCTCAGAGAACCAACTTACTTTCACTTTTACAAATTGACTTGTATTTGCTCAGCCAGTTCTCAGGTTCAGTACTTTTGGTTCCAAATGGTTTCAACAAACATTCATAAATTAGGTACATAAATAAATGTCCTATTTACTAGAATGTTTCCTTATTTTTGCTCACAAATACATTACCACGAGTAGTTTTAGTGCTGACTTCCAGTGACTTCTTCCTGTTTTCTGTGTAAAAAGGGAGGAGTTATTGCTTTTTCTTTTTAACCCTGTCCTGTCCTGTGCAGTGAATAAAAACACACTCATCTGGTCTAGCCCACTTTAGATTACAGTCCGCAGTGTAGCCTACAGTATAACTCTGCCCAATTACAGTATAATGTAATAGTGTCTACCAATACAGTATATGAAGATGCAAGGAAATAAGACGTGGAGTTATGGAATAAGAGGATCACAATGTGAGAATTTAAGACTTAATGCTGAAGATATTTTTTTAACTGACAGGTAGGCCTACATATTCTAATATCATGGAGTTACATGATCATAACCATCCATTACTCAGGAAGTGTTTGGGAACTGAAGTCGCTAATTGTTCAAGTTTTAAAAAAGACATTCTGTCACATTCCTGCTTGACATACAACTTCAGGTGCTCAACAGTCCGGGGTCTCTCTTGTATTGTATTTTGTCCTTCATAATGCACCATACATTTTCAATGGGAGACAGGTTTGGACTGCTCACGGGCCAGTCAAGTACCTGAACTCTTTTACTATGAAGCCAAACAGGTTGTTTGTTTGTTTGTTTGTTTGACCATTCCACAACTTTCTCAGTCTTTTGTCGGCCTTGTCCCAAGTTTTTTTAAATGTGTTGCTGGCATCAAATTCAGAATGAGTATATAATCACAATTACTACTCACTCACTATTCACTATTTGTTGAATTTGAATCAGGAAGTCGGTCTGGAACTGTGATGGAGACTCTTGAGGTGCAAAGGTCATGTGACTGATGAGGGCGGCTGAGACTACTGCTAGGTAAACTACTAATTTGTTAACTGCCAGCTGTAGTAGCTGTTCTACAGATGTCTTGATTCATTCATTATTAGATATTGCCTCATAATAATTCTTCCGTGCTATGCATGCATGTAGACATATCAGTAACAAATTGGCATTTTGGGAATACTGGCGATTCCTAATGAAGACATTCAGACTGTCTGACAGCTGCATTTTTGTTTATTTGTTTGTTTTTAGCTTACTTAGTTTTTCTTTTCTTGACCACATTCACAATTGATGATTGATGATTGTTAGTTGCACAACAGCACACATACAGTAGATGTTGGCATCACATAACTTTGACTGTTTCCTTCATGGCACAACAGTTAAGCCATCATGTACGTGAAAACAACAGGAGCTCTCTAAGAAATTACTTGAAATACATTTGAGTTGATGACCAGTTTGACTGATGTTAATGCATGAATAGGTTAAGTCACTTTCATTTATATCTCCCAAAATGGCACATTCAGTCTGTACACCATCTGTTCTTAGATCCTCAGTTCAGATAAGGAAAACAAAACAGGAAAACATTTGCAAAAACACAGTCTGGAAAAAGATCAAAATCTTAGTCTGAAGTTTTTACACGATTAAACTCTAAGAACTTTAACTGATTAGCCTTAAACACATCCATTCATCACTTAGCTAAACCTGGGTATCCTTAAGAAGAACAGATAAATAAAATCAATGTATAACAGTTTAGACGTTTACAGTACACCATCAAATGAAACTATAAATGATTTGTTTAATGAAATTTCAACAGATACATGTATTTGGTCTTGGCTCTACTGACCTGTAAAATCATGTTAAATTATTTTAAACAGATAATCCAGTAATGTAGTATTGTATTTCCATATAGTTAGGGTACTCATAGTAAGATTAAGATGAGAACACTTTTAGTCAACCTCTAAAACACTTGATCCTACATTTCCCATCAAACACAATAGCACATTTCTTTAGGCCGTCCCTGCCTCCCTAATTCCCATGTCTTTCAAATCCCAACCCTCCAGGTTGCAACATCAAAAGCCTAATTTAGCCCTAATGACATCAGGGTTGTTTTTTTTTTCAAACTTTAGAAAGCTCCAGTAAAACACAGTTTTTATGTGTGTAGTACTCAGACAGCTCTTAGGTTATCATGTCTTTGGTCACAACATTTCATGATAAAAAGTTTTCTACTCTACTGAAATCTGGCAAACATAAACTAAATATGGAAAATCTACAAAAAGAGATGAAAAATATATGACACAGAAATTAAAACTAACAATTGATGTGGCAATAAGTCCAGGATTAGCTAAGGTAGATGATATCATAAATCGTTATGGTTACATCATTATCTTGTTGTTTGATCTCTGCATTTATGCAGAGTGTTTATCTGGGTTGTCTTATCGTCACTGACAGGTCAGCTGGAAGAATTTTTACATTCTCAGCAAAATATGGAAAGACTGTCTCTGTGAAATTGTGTTTTATTGTGTGTAAAAGTTTTTTCTTATCAAGGTCAACAAATGACAGAATTCCTTGGTCATAATCAAGCTGCACTCTGACCTTTTGGGGAAATGAATCTTTGCATACAACTTCTGAATCACTAAATCGAGTAAGTTCATGCAGCCAGACATGACAAGTACATATGTAGATGCCCCAGATGTTTTCAAAGGTTTCCCTATTGGTTCTAACAGCCACACCAACACCCCAGAAACCCTCCACCTCCACATCCCAGCAGTGCTTTCCAGAGCTGAAGCCTTCAGAGCCCAGGACTCGTGAGCTGTCAAGCCTTTCTGGGTTTTCAGGAAGCGGCAGGCTCTTGTCATTTTTCCTTGCACAGGTCATGTGTTCAGATAAAGCCAGCAGCGAGTCGGCAGTGTTGGGGTCCAGAGTTACAGGAGCTTCAGACAGAGATCAGACGCATTACAGTGTATTCACAGATAAGCTTGGTTTGGTTTGGTGATATAGTTTATCAGTTAGGATATACGTACATGCCAGATTAAAATATCAAAATACAGCAATTCAGAAACAACATAACATCACTTACTGTATTGGATTATATTTTTCATCTTGTTCCAGACTGTGAACAGCAGGTTCCTCAGGTGTTTGGCCTCATCGATCAGGGCTCCTGATGGAGTCTCTGGTTCTGGCAGGTTGCACTGTGATCTGAAACAATATAAGGCAGCCTCAGATCACCAGTCAAATATTTCTAATCAGCAAATACCTTTAAGTTTTAATCTTGACTATTTTCATCAATTCAAACCATTTTTAACTCTAAAATGTTTATACACATTTTTGATGAAGACTTATATCTTTTAACAAGCCACACAGAGATTTACACTTTAGCAGAAGAGCTTTCAAACATAAGGCCTCAATTTTTCAAATTAATGTCAATTTAACGTTCCCATCATTAATCAATCACAGCACAAAGCAGCTCCTCTCACCCAAACTTTTTAATGGGATGCATCATGGACTTTACCCCACACAAACAGTCCCAAACTACCATCAACCTGCTTCTCCAATGGTGAAGTTGACACGTGCAAATGCTGACTATCATTCAGCTGTGTTTTGATAATGTACAAGAAGCAACTTACCGCTTCATAGTGGATTTGACATTCTGTAAAAGAAAGAGAAAACAAGACAACAAATGAGTATCTTTAACTAATACTCAATGTAAAGGTCAGAATATTAACTAATCACTGAGTACCAGCATAAATGAGATGTCCTCAGCCTTCATCTCCCTCTCTGTGGTTTCGATCTTTTCTGAGAGTGACGAGATCTCTGCAGTCAGATTAACAATCCTGATGTTCATTGCTTCAGTCTTGAGTGTCGCCTCTTTCCTCACTGCATCAATCCTTGCAGCCTCCTCTGCTCGCAGGAACTGGTAAAGCTTCTGAAACTCCTCTTTGATCGTCCTCTCCGTCTGCTGAGCCTGGAGCTGAGGACAAGCACCTTTTTTGATGAAGGAGGACAGCACATAGACAACACATGTCTACAGCTGTTAATGTCGGTGACTTACCTTGATGTGGCTGGCCATTTTATCATAACTGGGTTTTTCTCTTTTAAGTGACCCCAGTTTGCTTTTTAAGGTCATTAGCTGAACTTTGAGTTGGGTCTGCAAATAAAGGCACATGTACAGATTAAGCACATAGTGAATTAGTGCAGAGCTGCATGATAATGATGATGATAATAATGAATTATAAAATACAACATAATTTCAAGGTGCTTCAGTGTAAAACATAACAGCTTTACATACTGCATGACATTTATGATTCATGCATTGTATTAATGTTTGCAGGGTTTTAGTG
>JAJHUR010094761.1:0-11206 GCA_027495735.1 Lutjanus campechanus | reverse complement strand
AGTGAGGGAATCAATAAAGCATCGACCGATAAGCAGAATCGATGATGGACGTAACGTTAAACCCAAACTATGATCTTTTAATAAACCTAACCAAGCAGCTGTTGCCTAAACATAACCAACTGTTTAACAACATTACAGTTTATTTTTGTTACCATGACTACAAAGATCACCTGATGGGTCTGCTCTCCACAGAAGTAAACGGGAAGGATTGGTGAACACAAATTGGACTGCACGAAATTTCAAAGTCAAAATTTGTGTTATTTGTATGTAGATTGAAGAGACCAGGCCGGGTGGCTTGAGGAGACGCGTCTCTTCTCAGAGCAGAAGGCCACTTTGTCACACGCACTGAATCACTGTCACCTTTGTTTTTTGTTGGCAGGAAAATTTAGAGAAACAGAGATTTTATGTCAGAGTTTTGACTAAAATACTGTAGGCTTTGAAAACCTATTAGTGTTCATATCTTTCAATTTGTGTCTCTCTTGGGTTCAATCTGTATTGAAGCCCACCGTTGCTCTGTAAAGAGTTTTGCTCTGGACCAGAGTGGATGAAAGCGCTTTTCTCAGTCAAACTGGACTGGATTTGACTCTGGCTTTGGCCCAGTTGAGTCCCCACATGGCCCACGAGTGGAAGCCATACGAGCACAAGCCAGCCAAGCTCGGGCTCTGACAGTAGTGCCTCAGAGCCAGGCTCATCCTCACTACTGGAAAGAATCCATACTGATTCTGAATTCCTCCCTAAATTGTTTTTATTGCTTTCTGCCTAGAGGGGAATGTGACGGCAGGCGTAATGAGGTCCGTTGGGAAAGAGACGGATACAAATGGCTGGCTGTGCCCTTCACACCTCTCCTCCTCTACCTCGTCTGTCTCATCTTCCTTGACGGCTGATTTTTACCTGTCAAGGACGTGCATTTTTTAGTCTTTATTTGTAGTTTGGTTTTGAAGTTTTTTACCTGTTGATGCTCGTCTCAGTATGTGTTTCTTTTGTCAATATTAATTTTTCTTTGCTTTGATCTCCAACACTGTCTGTTTTGCTTTATGTTTGTGCCCTGTGATTGGCCATTTCATAGTTTTTTGTTGTTGTTGTTTGTTTTTTTTTAAACTAAAGCAATGTAACTCTGAGGGTAGCCTATTTGTCTGTTTTTTTGGGGTCCAACCACAGAGAAGCTGAAAGGCTGCTCAAGGTTTGTTTTGCTGTTTACGGTGTTGTTTTGAGAAGCTGTAGCTCAAATTCTTCTCAGCTACCTCTGTCTCAGAGGCCTAGAAGAGGGAGAAAAGTGGAGCCAGGTGTTCATAAGGTCAGGCTCTGCAATGAAGAAAGACACGACACTCAAATGGCTGTCGTCTTACTACGAAAAAGTGTCTAAAAAAATCTTCACCAAAACTTGTTATGCAAACGTGTCAAAACTCAATCCTGCATGATCCTGGATGACTGTGAGATATAACTGGATGTTCCAGTGCAGCTGATCCCACATTCAGCCCAACTGTTCTGTGAGGTTTTCTTTAACTCACACACTCCTTTGCACAATATACAAAAACAAGTTTTGAGTAAATATTCACATTTTTTGCTCCTTGTTCACTCTGAGCGAGGACTGTTTATCCAGAAACCAGCCCACTAATGGTGCCTCAGTAATTTTTGCCTACAGGTATTTCTAAAACAATAAATGACATTTGCCTTCATGTCAGCACTCTTCTTCCACATCAAAAAATAAAGCAGAAGACATTAAAACCATGAGGTCCTCTATGAGATGTCCTGAGATGTACCGTGTGCAGAATCAGTGATACTGTACCTAATGCACACTTTGTAGATGGTAGGAAAGTGAAATCATGCCACAAATGACAATGACTGAAATTATGTGTCTAATAAACTGATAGTGTGGGAGGATTCAGCCTTTTCTTTCTGTACAGTGCATCACTACACTGAAGGAATGTTAATTTTCTCATGACTTCCAGTGTAAGCTCATTCTTAATTATATTTTTCTGTTACTGTGTTAAGGTTAATGTGATTTGGTGTCTACATAAAGTAGTAGATGAAATTATTTAGGTGGATCAGGTATAAATCCTGAAGTAGGCCTGTATAGAACAGTTAGGTTGTCTAATACAACCTGGTCTGATGCACATGGTACCTTTTAGCCTCTGTGTGAAACGTTGCTGGAATGCTATGTGGTTAAAGTTGTTAAACAGTTGCAGTTTGGGTTCAGCCAGCTGTTTGAAAATCTTGAGTTAGTCTGACCCATCCCACCACCCCACCTCCTCTATGCGAGAACTTTCTTGCTCTTTATACTACGTCACCTGACGTGGATGGTTTTTTTGCATTGAAATGACTTGAAAGCTTGGTGCCTCATTCAGAGTCAGAAAATGGTGAGAAGTTTTTAAAAGGCCACCACAAGGATAAAACGGGTGTCAGATGTGTTGATGGGTTCAACCACCTCTGCAATGCAGTATGACAGAAAACTGCAATCTGATTCGTACAGCGACCAACACACACACACACACACACACACACACACACTCCTCACCTCTTTCTCGTCTGCAGGGTCTCCCTCAGTCAGCGGGGCATATAGGATCATGTACCCAGAAGCCCCGGCGGCGGTCTTCCATCGGACCCTCATGGTGCTGTGAGTAATATCAAACAACTCCAGGTCGTTCACCATGGGCAGGGCCACTGCATGACACAAACACAGTGTTTTGCTCAGAAGCTCTGAATTTAACAACACAAAGCCTGCAGTCTGTCTAAGACTTTAGTTCAACTTTCAGTTTCAATAAGCTCAAGTTTCATTTAATCTAGTATATTTCAGCCAGTCAGTGTCAACAGAAAAAGAGTTAAATCTGCACTTACATGTTATTTTACCTGCTGATTTTGCCTTTTAGGTATACTTTTGATACATTTTAATTCAACATACAGAAAAATGTAATTTCCACCTTAGTTTTTAAGCAGCAAAACTTTGTGGGTTTAAGTTCCTGTTAATTCTGCTATAAAAATAGTGGTCCAAAATATCTTCAAATACCAATATAAGTCAACTCTTCACTTATTGCATTAATATAATTTCTTCTTCTGTTTTACATCCACTGTCACGTTTCATTTGTTGCCTTGGCCAGACAGTCAAGCTCAACAAGCAGTGGCAGCTAATAGCAGCAGCCAAACCCCATTAACTTTGGTACAAGGTCGACTCTCAACTTAGCATTCATCCTCCACCGACAGGGAGGAATTCCCCGTCATTCATCAGCGAGCGCGTGGCTGAAAGAGGCCGAAGAATCCTGCCACGCTCTGGTTCAGTGTTTCAGACATCATGACGGGGGCCTCAGGCAACACAACCAGAATTAGAGCTCACCACGGGCGTCCTGTCAGAGGTGGAGGATCAGGGCTCGAATGCATAATGGAACACCTGTGTAGTTTATATGGCCCGAATTCAGTGTCGTCTGTTGTAGTACGACACATATCTGCTGGTAGATCAGTGTTTCTATCACATATTCTGTACCTCAACAGTAATGAACCAGCCATGCAAATCCAGGTCATATGCTGTTTCATCTCCTTTAGAGAAAAATAAAGTGCAAATTTGTGCAAAAACTAAATAAATAAATAAAGTATCTTCTGGAGTTTTATGTATTTGTTGTTCTCCTCTTGATACCCAGTCATACACACAGACTGCATGATGTCATGTTCAGATATCTGCTGCAGCTACAGCAGAATCTGACAGCTTCAAATGTTTCAGTCATCTACGATACTGACGGTAAATACATTTACTACATTCTGCTACTCAACAGTAGCAGAATAAGGACAAGAACGCAAAGGAGAAATTTAGCAGGTTAGTGGAAAGAACCCCAGGAGATCCTGCCCTCTTGGGATTTTTGAAAGGTCATTAAAATGTATTCTTAAGTTAGTAGGAAGTGTCATGTGAGTCACAAAATGACCACAAAACTAATGGAATAGCTAATGGAAGCAGAGTGACAGAAACAGAGGGCAGTGTGACTCCAATCTGCCTGCCCGGCAGGAGAGAAGCTTCATGGAGCACCAGGGTTGTCTAACTGAAGTATGAGCAGGACGCACAAATAATGAAGAAAGTCATTAAATTGTGAGGTAAAAAATGGGACTCATGTCAGCTGATATTGCTCAGCAGATAGTCTGTATGAAAACAAAATGACGATCTGACAAGTGGGAAGCAAACAGGCAAGCAGAAAAAGAGACCAAAGCAGCTACACACCGTGCAGCGTCATCGACACGCCCACTCTCTGGCTGTGAATCTTCTCCTCAATGAGCTGTTCTATTCATACATACACTGTTCAGTGCAACTGATTCGGACATTTGTGTTCACACATACAGCTGCTCCAAGTAAGTGCACAGTTGCAGTGCATGTTTTGTGTTAACCTTCTTTTGAAGGGTTGACAGTAAATACTGAGAAGGATGAGACATCTTGGAGGGACTATATTTCCAAGCAAGCCTTGAAAAACATGGTGGAGTATATTGCTGTACTCTGACATGTGTTCTTCTTTCCTTCATCAAAGGTTATACAATGTAGATATGTTGGGTTCTAGTGTGCTTCTCCATACACCTCCCAAAGAACTGGCACCAAGCAGAACATTAGTTCTAATTAAGTTTCCTTGGGGGTGAGCTGAACATTGCTCTTTTGTTCTTGAGACTCTCAAGTCTACACTTCAATGTCTGTTTAACGCCACCAGCATTCCCTCCAACAATACCCCCACGTCCTCATTGTATTGTTAGAAAGACTTAGACTTACATGTGGTAGCACTTCCTCTGAGGGCCTCGCTGGCAGAACTGCGGTAGATGGCAAAAACGGCCACCTGGTACTCCGTCAGAGAGTTCAGGTAGTTCAGCTCCACACTGTTCTCTGTCCCCTGCACCACCTTTAAGACACATCATACAGGGTGTCAAGCCTGGATGCTGAAGCATTGCATTACATTCAATATCTTATTTAATCCCTTTACAGTATAATGCTGGAATAAAACGTCAGTCAGCTCAGGCTTCTAAAAAATTCATGTTGATTTGTCTGAAGTCATTTTCGCTGTGTGCTCAGGGAGCAACATCCCTGATACCATTATATTATTCAAAAATAACTTTAATTAGCTCTGATTTTCTGCTCTTAGTCACGTTATAACAGACAGCAGCACTTTATATGTCAAAAAGCTTTAAAATATCCAAAAAGCCTCTGTTTTTTAGACATCCCAACATTGCACAGTTGAAAGTGCACCACATGTTGCTGCAGGCATTAAGCTCTTCTCCAAAGAGATTTAAATTGAGTGTAACTAGATCAGATTAGCTTTGATGAAACCTCAGTTTTCCTTGTGGGGAAACTGGGCCGTTCCAGCTGCAAGTTGTAATAAACATCAAAGAGAAACTGGATAAAAATAAGAGGGAAATGTATAAACATAAATATCAACAGAGAAAATTACAGCACTGCATGCATTTGCAGTTAGAAAGGTAGGCAGACTTCCAACAAAGTTTAAATGAGTCACTGGCTGCAGATATTCTGCAGTTGTGTCACCTGGGGAAACACCTACAATGTGGTCGACCAAACTATAACTAATGCAGTCATCTAATACAACAGTCATGCAATAAATCCTCCCCTCCATGAAAATTATAATGTTCGCTGTGTAATTGTATCATTAGAGGGAGGAGTTTTAGCACCACAAACTGTAGATGCAGATTTGTTTTAGATTAATTTCTAGTATCTTTAGTTTCTGCTGCTGGCTGTTCACTTAAAGGGATAGTTTAGGTTTTTTTTGTGGGGTTGTATGAGGTTCTTATGCACAGTCAGTGTGCTACCAAATGTAGGTTGGTCATTATATAAGCCAATCACTCTCATCACTCTCTCTAAAGCCATCAAACTCCTTTGGCAAAAACAGCCATTTTACCAAGTGTTGCTGGTCTACAGCTGCCTCAATCAGTTAGTTAGTTTGTGTTATTGTGTGACATCAGTGTTTTAAAGGGTTCACCAAGAAACACAATAACACAAACTAACTAACAGATTGAGGCTGCGGTAGACCTGCAACTTCTGTGTTCTACGAGGTAAAATGTTTTTGCAGATAACAATATTTGGCTTATATATCAGGCGTTTCCCAGGCATTCTGACAGAAAGGTAAAGAAATATCTTAAAAATAATTTATACTTAAATTGACTGACTATAGGAAACCCCTTCCTGTCATTTATAAAGAGATATAAAAACAGATGAACCACTTAATAACTAGCCAGTTGGATTCTTGAAAGTTTGTCAGACAATTTCAATAAAAGCTTGAATTCTAGCATTAACTGGATGCTTTATTCATTGTGGCAGAAAAACTATAATACAAGCTCATTAGTACTGTGAACAAATCAAGTACAAGAAGAGTGTGAGGGTCACAGCTGGAGTCAATGCCAAAAAATATGTAGACTGCAATGACAACGTGGGAAAATATGATAATAAAACAAATTTCATGTATTTATGATTTTAAAAAAAGTAAATAATCCAGATACTTTTTCATCCGGCTGTCCTCCGCTGGCTGGATAGTAGACCACACGGTATTTCTCCACCTGGCCTGGTGCGTGGGTCCATGTCACCCGGAAACTGCGAGCTGTGATCTCAGATGTCACCAGGTCGCGGGGTGGAGCCACGGAGGTGGGCGGAGGGGCAGGTTCTCCTCCACCTGGAGAAGAAGCGCAGAGAAAGAGAAAGAAAGCACATGCTGTATCCATTCCATGTTAGATTTTTTTTTTTTTGTCTTCCACACGGCTTCATGCCCCACTGGCAGCGTGTTTAGGACCTGATAATGTTAACCTGATCAGATTTTGTTGATTTGGTTGATTTTTGTGCTTCTACCATGGGTCAGGAGACTACATAGTAAATTAATCTCTTTTTTTTCCTGTTTATATGACCACAGATATTTTCTTTTTAATAATGACCACATTCTCCACGGTGTTTCTTTGTCTGACTTCCTGCCCAGCTCGATCTGCTCTGTGCAGCTTGATGTGTACTGGCCTGTGGGCAGAACCAGTGCTTTAAGTGGAAAAAAATAAGTGCCGGTACTCCCCTTATTCGACTGTTGCCAGGTAAATTAGGCGGTGGGTAACAGCAGATCATTATATATAGCCTACTATATATTAAATCTATATAATATATACTACATATTTAAATACTAGGACATGATACTGATTTTTAAAAAGAAATTTGTTTTTATTGAGCTTTCAACTTTCCAGATAAATTCTGTTTGTTCACTTGGATATTAGCCCAGGGGAGGTCTTCAGGGGGGCGACCCTCAAGTAGCATACAGGCTGATGCACAAGTGAACTAGCACCTACAATTTCCTGTGGACACACACATGAGAGAAATAAATAGATAGAAGATGGAGACAGACAGTAGCCTACATGGAAAAAATCGGAGAAGTGAGCTATGCAGTTGACAAATAAATCCATTTGGCTAAATGACTCCTGTGTTTGTTTCTATCATAACTAAACAGTAGTCAATGACTGTTTAATATTTTAGACCTAAATATTTGATTGTAGTGCAACTTAACTGAGCAAATTCACAAATTTAGGAGGACCAACAACATGATATTATTAATGAATAAGATCTCCATATACTTACACAAATGCAACCAAATCCTGGACAGGAATCAAACCGGTTTCAACTCGCTCTAATGCTTGCATTCAACGTCCGCAATATCTCTTCTTCACGTCCTTTTTTTGGCACACTCAACTCGCGAGACCTCACAAGCGAACGCCTCGCGAGGGGCAGGCGTGTGGCGCATACCAGTCCACACTGGGTAATGTAGTATAGCGATAGGAGTCTGAGTATCACAAAGCGCAAGAGAGAAATAGAACAAGAGAGGGTACTATGGGCTCAAGTGAAGTCCCGGTACGCCGCAAAAAGTCCCGGTACGCTAGAGGCTAAAATTGAGAAGTGCCGGTACTCCGTACCGGTGCGTACCGGCCCACTTAAAGCACTGGGCAGAACATTCGGAGAGCTGCCTCTGGGACGCACTGCAGCGTATCTGGTGGAATCAGAAGCACTGTGTAGAATCGCCACAATCAGCTCTTGCGTCCAGCTGAATGAAGCCGTAATTTTGTACAGACTACATGGCATGCAATAACATGCAAACAGCAAAAAGGCCACTGTAAAACCATGTGAAATTACTTAAAACATTGGCATGTTATTCATTATGTGCCATTTGGTGAGACCAGGCTGTACAAGCTGTCTGTCAGCTGAAACAAGCTGCTGTTCAAACCTTTGATCTGCTTATCGAGCTTCTCCACTCGGTCACAGACAGTCTTGGTGAGTCCTTCCACAATGTCGCTCATTACACTGAAATCCGCCACGTTGTAAACATGAGTTTCCTCCGGAGGAGAGGCGATGGCCTTCAGCTCGTTCTCATCAGCATTTTTCACACCTGGGAGAGGACAGACAGACAGACAGAGAGAAAAAGACAGAGCAATCAGACTGACAGGAAGTGGTTACAGAACAAATGTCTGAAACCAGGTTTTGATGATGAATATAGTCCTCAATTTACCTTAAAAAGAAAAAATATTTGACAAACTGAAATGTGCTCCCTCCAACATTATTCCTTACTGAAGAACTAATGGTAAATACCAAACTTGTCTTCTGTAAAGTAATTTTTAAATTAATATGTCATATTTAGTTGACCTGAGTGCTGAAAACGAGTGAAAATCATTTTTCAAGCCGCCTCATATTGCCTTTGCTGGGCTGCGTATTCTGCCAAAAATAAGCAACTGGCTTCCAAGAAAAATCTTATAAAAGCTAAGAAATGACTCTAATGAAGGATTACGAGCTGAAATGTGTTAAAAGGTTTTCTTAAAAGTTTCGGCCCACTAACTCCACAACCAGTTTATTTTCCCTGCCGACCATTAAGATTTAAGATTGATTTCCTTCCCTCCAAGCACCAATTCATTTCAGTGTGAAATGAAAATGATTTACATTTATTCACCGTCAGGTTTTTATAATTATTGTTTTCATTGTTAATTAAGCCCTCTGTATTGAAAAAGTTCTCCTGTCACATCTTCCCGCAGCCCAAATGACATCTTCAAATTACTTGTTTTGTCTCATCAATGGACCCAAACCAAAAGATATTCAATTTACAATTCTATTAAACAGCAGCAAATGTGAGAGGCTGTTTGGTATTCTGTCTGATGATTTCTGTTGACTGATTAATAAACTGTTACATAACAAGAGCAGAGACTGTTTTGAAAGCCCTGAAATTACTGCAGCTACAAAGGAAAAGAAACAACAAGTTCCACTGTAATGGGTGTGCTGCCTAGAGAGCTCAACAGAGCTGCCAAAAGAAAAAATAATAATTATAATTGATTGAGTGATTTAAAGCATCAAACTGTAAAGACAGTGGCTCTAAGAAAAAATAAATAGAAAGGTTATTTTTAATATACAATGTGCAGTCAGATGACAGGTCTTCTGTGTTTTTGCATTAATAAAGTCTTGTATAATTTTTCTGAACACGTTTTTTAAGCAGCAATGTTCCCACGTCGATGCTATCAAGAAAAATACCTGCTCCTAATGTCATTCATCTGGATTGTTACTGTTAGTGGGACGTACCAATGGCAAACAGTTCAATCCCAGCTTCCCTCAGGCTCTGTGCGGGGGGTATCACATCATCCTGTGACTTCCCGTCTGTGATGAGGATTCCTATCTTGGGAACACCAGGCCTGGATCCAGACTCTGGTTTGAAGCTGTTCTCCAGGATGAAGGTTAGAGCCAAACCTGGACAGACACAAAGACAGGATACAGTGAGCACAGTGTAACACGGACACTATTACAATTAACAGGCCAACTCCCAAAAAAAATATCCTCAGCTCCTTAATGCATATTCATAAAACTGAAAACGAGCCCTCACGGTCCTGTATATTTGGCAAATCTTAAACACCAGAGGAAAATTAACACTTTAGCTTTTAGAACGCAGGAAAAATTGTCATCATGAGAAACATGAGAAAACCTTGTCAAAACAAGGCCAAAAGTATTTTTTTTTGGCCATTTGTGCCTTTATTGGACAGTGACAGCTGAAGAGGAGACAGGAAACGGGGCAGAGAGAGGGGATGACATGCAGCAGAGGGCCGAAGTCGGGAGTGGAACCAGCGGCCGCTGCAGAGGACTAACAGCCTCCATACATGGGGCGGATGCTCTACCCACTGAGCTAAACGTCCGCCCCTAAAAAAACAGGAAATTTAAAAGACTTGATTTACACAGTTGCTTGCTGATATGTCAACATTTTAAATGTGTTGTGGATATGTTGCTGTCAGCAGGTATCAGGTTTGCAGGTGTGAAACTACATGCCATGTTTTAAATCTTTTAAATCCATCACAAAGCAGTAGCCTGGAAAATACATTTTTTTTTTACATTTTCCTTATCCCTGTTTTGACAGGCTGTATTCATCATTTGTTGGACATCTACTGTTTAAAAGTGACTGACAGCAGAAAATTAGAGCCACTTATAGCACTTTTTAAAGAATAGTTGTAATAGTGAGTTAAGTCCTGGCTGACAGTATGATTGCACCTACAGTTTTCCTCTGAGGTGTAGTGAGGACAGCTGAAATGACTGTGATGTCTCAGCTCAAAGACTTAATGAAAAAGTTGGTTTAAAGTGTCATTATTAGCTAGACAGGTTTTTAGTCTAATGAGTGTGTTAACATAATGAGCAGTTAAGTTCTGTTGGGTTCCTTAATGACATTACTGATATTTTCCTCAACTCCTAACAGACTGTTTTAACTTGCTGGCTCATTGACTATTAATTCAGCTTGTTGACCAACTCTCAGAATGCCAGTCAAGGTCTTGGTCTCAGGTCCTGCACACGGATGTTTTCCAAAACTGGTCATTTAAAAAAATAAAGAAAAAAAGAGACACACATTCTGCCCACACAACCTGTATTTTACACAATATCTACGCACACGCGTGAATGCAAAAATTATTCCCAACTCTCAAACAAGGACAGTCAGTAGTCAACATCAACAATACATGGCAGACACCCTTATGCTAGAGTCCTGACAAATGTTGATTTATTTATTTAATGACACCTATTTCTTCACCTTTATTTATTTTATAATGTCAGTATGTGTAGGCAAGGCCTTAAAGATCACCCCCAAATCACAATACATATTTTTCCTCTTACGTGTGGTGTTATCAATCTGTATTGTTTTGGTGTAAGTTGAAGATTTTAGAGATATCGGACGAACAAATATCTGTTGTCCTGCACATATAA
>JAJHUR010094759.1:0-14964 GCA_027495735.1 Lutjanus campechanus | reverse complement strand
AATTTGCCTTAATAAATACATGACATTAAATAACAATACGCAGAATAATAAGAGGACATGCACAGTGCAGACAGTAATAACAGGCATGGCTCCAGTCTGAATCATGTTTAGCGACTCTATAACGTCTACCTCAGGGCTGTTTTATGAATTCTCTGAAAAGGGGATGAACAGGATCGGGCACAATTTGTTTTTGCTTGTTCTGCTTTTTTGTTTCACCTGTGATTGATATATACCCCTACTTATAAACCCTGCCAACTCTGATGTCGAGTGCTCTGTAGATGACTGTAAGTGTGTGTTGGCATGAACCTGCCGCCCCTGGAAGCCCGCAGCGTAATAATCTAAAGACTGATGTGTCATCCATGAGTTGACTGTATCACAGCACCTGTCATCATGTCTTCTTCAACACAGCAGCGTCTGAATCAGAGGTCTGAGATAAATAAGCACTTGGAAACAGTAAATCTACCTCCAGGCCCAGCGTCTTTATGTCAAGGCTCAGTGATAATTAAATCTCTTTCGACGGTAAAGACAATTGGTTATTAATGAATTCTTCAGAGGATATGTAGTCATTACTGTCTCAATAGCTACAGATCAAGAGGCTGCTCTCTCCGCTGTGCCTCAGTGCTATCTTTTGTGGTGCTCTTGTTTGTTTTTTTTCACTGTCAAGGATAGATGATTTTTTTTCCTTTGGATAGCGGGCTCCTTCTGTATGATCTGATCCTGTAGTGCCACCGTACCTTTGTGTAGGAGTACAATGTTGTTCTCGGGTAGGCGACACTTAGAACAGGACACACTCTTCTTGTCCTTCAGGTTATGCTCTGTATCACACGTACTTTTGTGCAGTAAACTGAGTCTGCTCTGAATCTTGTGAATAGAAATATGATTGATTTGTGATGATGATTTGTCGAAGTGCTTCTGCCGCGCGACATTTCCATTCTTCAGTCCTCGTGCATGAACAGAGACACGCTCAGTAATGAGTGGCATTGATGGAAATTTGTCTCCGACTCCGAGCACAGTCCTCGTTTCACTTTGGAGGGCATGTTTCTGTTTGTTCTGCGTTCATTCAATGAATCAACAGACAAGATCCTTTTTTCAATAAAATATCTCCTCTCCCACTTTCAGGTCCTCAGACGAAATAGCTAAATTCAAGCCATCACCGGACAGGACAATTGCTGGTAAGTGCTCTTTTCTCTTGAAAGCTCCTCATCTTGAGATGTGAATTAAGTCTAAGTGTCCACAGGTGCTAAAAAGGACAAACCGGCCAACTGCAGAATGGCTAAAGGACAGGGAAGTTGATATTTGGCATAAAGTTTCCTCAGTTGTTTATTTTGAATTTCCACAGTGACACACACACACACACACACACACACGTTCTTCTCTCCATCCCACTTTCACCTTGACTCATTCAGTTTGTTGGTGCTGAGCAGCTGTTTGTCTGCGGGTCACTTCAGGTCCACTCAGTTTGCAACACAGTGAAAAGAAAAATAACATTTTCAACCTACTACACGCTCAGCTTGTCCCCAGTAGGAGAACTCTTTCTGGTTCCTGGTAGAATCTCTTATAAAGGTCCCTCTTGAAACCATTTTGGAGGGTTCCATGAAGAACCCAGCATAAAGGGTTGTACCTCGAACCATCTGTGAAAGGTTTCACCCAGAACCTCATTAGATTCAAAGGAGATGTTGTAATGGTTCCGCCCAGAGCGCTCTCTGGGGGTTCTATCCAGAATCTTTCCATCTTCTAATGATGCTACAACAACCCACCTAGGAAGTTCTACCAAGAACCCTTTTATATTCCAAGGGTTTCATCTAGTACCCACCCAGGGGGTCCACCTGAGAACCTTTTTATATCCCAAAGGTTTTATCTAGAACCCACCCTGGAGGTTCAACTGAGAGCCCTTTTATATTCCAATGGTTTTATCTGGAACCCACGCACAGTGTTCTACCGAGAACCTTTTTCATATTATGGTACAAAGAACCCTTGATGAAAGAGCTCTTCAAGGATTTCCACAATCCTCACAGAACTTTTTCTTCCAAAATGAGTTCTTTGAATGAAACAGTTTCCTAATAGAACCGTGAGTCTTACAAAGAACCCTTGTCAAACTCTTTCTTCAAAATAGTGTTCCTAAGAAGCAAAAAGTTCTAGGTGGAACCTCACGTCCTCAGGAAAAACCATTTCTGATCCGTTATTTCTAAGGGTGCAGCCATCATCCTCTTACTGTTTTAAACACTTTTTATTCTTCTTGCATTGCCAATTTTTGAACATTTCTCTTCAGCTGCTGTGTTGTCTGAGACAACAGCCACTAATTCTTTGTCCTCATGCACAATTGTGTCGTGCAGGACTTGAGAATGTGTTTTGTACAGAGCTCAAAGGGCAGAAGAATTTAGATATCCAGTAGAAGCTGCATTAGAGGTGTAAGAATATGTTTTGTGAATGATTTTTTAATAATAGTTCACATGCAGAGATTTGCGGCAGTGACTAATTTTGTGTGTTTAAACCCCGATTGGATAGCAGTGCCATTATCTATTACAGCAACTGTTGTATGTTGGTGTGTTCTTTATACTATGATAGTATAGCAGTGTATCCCCTGGCTTGTACTATATGCAATATAATGCAATATATTGAATTGTAACCCCTGTATCATGAACGGTATTGCATCACCAGATTCTTGCCAACACACAGATGTGTGAACTTCTGTTTCCATAACCACACCAAGTAGGAAAAACCATTGTTACAGTTGTGGTGATGTTGCAGTTGTTCCAGTTCTCCCATGAAACCACTGTCCCTGAGGGCTCCATCACAACTGAGCAGCTACTTGCGATATATGGGGCCATCATATTGCTACAAAGGTTTTGTCACTTATGAACTTCAAAACTTTAACACACTTTACTTAACTTTACTCGCAACTGGACTTTCAAAGGACAGCTCATCCCAAAATCAAAAATACATATTTTCCTCTGGCCTGTAGTGCTGTTTATCCATCTACACCGTCGTGGTGTGAGTTGTTGAATTTTGCAGATACTGTCTGTAGAGATGCTCAAAGCACCATAAAAACTACATTTGAAAAACTCTGCAGCCGTGTCTCGTTCCAGAAATCATGACCTGGTTGCTCAAAATATCCCACACACCTTGTCGTGAGCATTTTCTTCCAGAACCACTTTAGAATATACCAAAACTGCTCACAAAAAGGTCTGTGAATTTTTGGAAAGAGACACCGGTTTTGAATCTTTCAGATGTTTTTTTTTTTTTTTTTTGTGCTCTGAGCAGCACAACCCGAGTGCCATCTAGTCCAATTATATCGGAGCGAAGTCAGACATCTCTGCTGTCGATATCTCCCAAACTCTCAGGCCTGAGGAAGAGTATGTATTTTTGATTCTGGGGGGAACCGTCTCTTTAAGATGTACGACATTTATTCCACCAAGGCCAAATGCACTATCTTGCAATGGTAATGACAGTGAAAAAGAATTTGTGTATCCGCCTAGTGATTCAGATCCGCTCCTAAATTTAATGGGTCCATGCTGCAACCTTCCAACAAGTTCCATGCAAATCAGGCCAGTAGTTTTTCTGTAATGCTGCTGACAAACAGACAAACAGCACAAAAAATATGACCTCCTTAAATGAGTCGATAATGGTTTGTTGGTCCTTTACATAAAGGACCAACAAACCATTATCGACTCCTTTAAGGAGAGCTCGGCTACACCCTTGGGTGTATTATCAGCACATCAGAATAATACCATCACAGATGGCAACATGGTGTTTGTTCCCAAGTTGTACCCTGGATCAGTCCCAGTGTTTCTGATCCACCCACCCACTGTCACCTCTGTATTGAAGTGTGAGGCCTGCACGAATCACACAAGTGTTTCTGACACTGATTGAGTTTGAGCAGTCCGATACCAGCTTACTCAGGAAGTGATGACAGCGTTGCCCTTTTCTCTGAACTCCTGTTCCTGTCCATCATTATAGCACCACCAAGAATTCAGAGATCTGTCTTTCATAGGTCTCTCTGTTAATTACAGAGACAAAGGCCACAAGATTGTACTTAATGAAAACGTACTAATACAAACTTATAATAACTCAACATTAACTTTTCGTTTGACACAGGACTCTGGTCTCTTTGGTAAAAATCCTGTTTGTTTGAGCCATCCATCCACCTCACCTCCACACCATTCATGCTCTTCATACTTCTCTTGTAATAATTATACACCCACTGAAGGTCACCGCCTAACAACACACACAAATATGTATCGTAAGAAGCCGCTTGCACAGATGACCTCGACACTTTTCTCATGAGGACAGGCTTGAATTTTCAATAATTATTTTTTTTTACTTAAATAGATTTCACAGACTAAAATACTGGGTTATACAAGCAGTTAATTTATGTTAATAAATTGGAAAAGTGCCAATTGAACATGGCCCTAATTTTTCCTATAATTATTACTAAATTATGTAGTGCCTTTCAGCAAACCTCCATGAATTTATCAGCTCATTTCTAGGATTTTTTTTATTTAATGAGACTATGGGAGCCAATAAAATGGCAAACCAAGATCAAAATTAATGTAAGTTGAATATAATGTAAGTAAGTGTAAGTTAAAGTGTAAAAATCAGCTAATTGGAAATATGAAAATAATAATTAAAATGATATCTATAATGAAGGCAGTACAAGAGTTTGATGATTATTTCCCTTGTGTTGTTTTATGTATTGTAAATAAGAAAGATAGAATTTGGTCTTAAAGGACGACAGAGAATACAAAAACTGAGGGATTTTGTGCATTTTTGACACTTTGAAGCAGTTAAAACCATCTTATTGGCTGGTGGAAGGTATTGTGGGTAGAAAGTGAGATATGTTTTCTTGTCTCACATTTTGTTTGTAACACTTTTGTTTTCTGGCTCTTTAAAAGTTGAGCATTGTCTCAGACTAGGGCTTGGTGGTAGAGCTGAAACATTTCTCACAATAAAATGTGTCATTTCAGTCCATATCACTGATTTTCTATTAGAAAAAAAGGCTCAATTGAACCACTTTACCAAGGCACACAGGTCGTCTAATAATTTTGATGTTAATCCAATGATGAAAAACACACCAAAAAGTAAATTTACTCAAATATAAACTAAGAATGAATAAGGATAAAGGAATGATCTCACCTTTGTTCACATTAAATGCTGGCCTTTTCTATATTTTACACCTTTTCCCCACCGTCTGCACTCCTTTTCTCTGTTCACATTGTTTCTGTTGTTGTGTCACATGCACACATGGTGCAACTGAACAACACAGCTGTTCAATCATTGGCTGTTTGCATGTCACTCATAGCTCCTCCATTATCGAGTGATATGACAGGCCGTTTATGAGCAAGGACGTATTTGTTACGTGCTTTCATGGTGGTTTGCATTTAATGATGAAGTGTCTGTTGCTGATACACGTCACTGTGGTTTTATCCCCCTTGTCTTTTTGCATCACACAAGTCTTAAAGAGCAGTTTGCCCGTATGGTAAAAGTAATAATGTTTTTAAAAGTCTGCGTCCCAGTGAAAGTCCAAATTCTTTCATTCGGCTCCCAAAGGTGAATAAAGTTTAAGAAGCCCATGAAGAAGAAAAGTTTCAGTTAAAAAAGAAGAAGAAGAGACCAATGTTTCCTCAGATATGGTCTGCTGCCTTCTCTACATTCCTGTCTGCACACCCACAGAACACTGCTGCTTTCCAGCCTGTGTATATACTGTGTGTCCTCAATGTGTGTGTGTATGTGTGTGCGTGTGTGTGTGTGCACTGTGGACTGAGAGTAGCGGGTCTTCAGGGGCAGCTCTGTACCCAAGGCTCATTTTAATATATGTAAAAGCTATGGCTCACTGGAGAGCCTGTACAATGGACTGATCGGCCTCAGGGATGTGTCAGAGACCAGTGTGTGTGTGCACGTGTGTGCTCGCACGCGCGTGTGTGTCTGAGATGAGAGAGACAGTGGCCGAGGTTTGGACATGCGTCAATGGTCCGCCTGCACACTACAATCTCAGTCCCTGACATTTTCAACATACACACACACACGCACACACGCACACACACACACACTCAGCGGGGCTTGAGGTCTGACACATTTGCATATGACTGTCTGCTGTGGCAGAGCCTGCAGTTCCACTCCATGCTGAAAAGTCCACTCCACAACTCTGCTTCCTGACATGTGTTGCTCAATGGACTCTGAGTGGGACATGTGGCTTCTTCAGTCTGAGCAAACGGCTGATTCTATTGTGACCAGTTCGAGGCCGGCCTGGAGCCTCGCACTGCAGCTGTGCACGAGGCTCGCTGTTAACTCTTAACAAGCAGCTGTTGATCAGTGGAAGCTGCTGAGACGGGCTGGTTGTTTTGTGCATTTTTATGACAAATTCAGTTGTTGTTGGACACTTTTTATGTACTCAAGGGGTGATCTAAAAGTGAAACTTTATTTTCAATTTCCCATATCAGTTCATAAGAATTAGAACAAATCATGTCCTACATGTCCAAATTTAAAAAAATATTGATACCATCACTCTAATTCCTGATAATGATTCCAAAAATGTTTCTGTTTGCCTAAATTTTTTTAATTTTTAAACTTGCATTGTGCCAGAAAACACTCTTGTCCCAGACAGGAATTCACAACTTAAAACAATGTAAAACTGTGTTAAAATCCTTCAAAACAATAGCCAGCTGATAACAGAGGTATAAAAGTGTGAACATTGTAACGTCATGCCAGTAAAGCAATTTGAATTTGAATTGAACTGAATATAAAAGTGTGCTATCATAATAACCTTAATCGATTATTTTACAAAAAACCCTGATTTAATCAGGCTTAAAGACAGTTAGCTAAGAACCCCTGTCTCACTTCCTGGTTTAAAAAAGGCAGGAATACTGCACAAGCACTGGTAAACAAATTCATGATATAATATTGCTATCAGATGTCTCAATCACAATGTTAACTCCGTAGTCCTTCTAAATCAAATCTACATAAGAATTATGCTTTCAAAATGTGTATTTTGATTAGCATTCAGAGAACTCTGAGCAACTTTAAAAAATGAAATTAAAATTAAAACATTTTGTCATCTTTGATTTTCCATCTTGCAGAGTTGACATTTACATTTAATATAAAAATTTAATTACTAGGAGTTTGGCTTGTAACAAGGTTTAATAGCCAAGCCAGTTTAGTGTTTTAAAATATATTTTCATACATAATTGAAAAGTACAAATCAAAATCCCCTCGTTTTGTCCCAATTCTCAAGAATGAGTGCTTTATTTTGTTCTTCAGTTTCAAACTCACCGTTGTTCTTGTATTTCACAGCTCAGCCCGTAAAACAGCTGCTGCACATTTAATAAAAACACAATATGTCATTTCTGTAGATGTGAGTCTTGAAAATCAGAAAGGGTCACACTAACATGTCAGCATTGTATTCCAGCACATCTTAGGATAGTTCGTAAAATTCACAAAAATTTAACTGACAGATTTCTATACATTGACGTGATTTTTCCTCTTTTTTTTTTTTATACCCTCAGCATGACTTTCAAAGTAATTTTCTGCCGTTGTTCTCACACCATGGTCAAGTCAGCAATAAATATGCAACATTCAGTCACACTTTCAAATTAAATCAGTTTAGTCAGGTTTCGGCCATGAAACTACTTCGCGAAGTTTAGGAAAAGATCATGAGTTGGAATAAAATAAATACTTCTTTAAAACAGTGAATACTGACTTGTCTCACAGGGGAGCCATACCCTGGTCTCCCATATGAAAGTCCTATATTTGTGTCACTTTTTATATCATGTTGTCTTTGTAACTTTAAAATTGAGCAGGGCTGTGTGCTCATGTTGATTCCATCGCATCATGTACTTTTTCATCTTGGATGCATGTAGCGTGGGTAGGAGGACGGACCTTTTCTTCTCTTGTAGAAGTCATCATCATGCAGTTACAAAAAAATGGAAAGTGTGTAGCCGCTGCCTCTGAGCTGAGAGCAACTCTTAACATTTATGCCTGACATTTATGTATATATTTATGTCAAACTGTGTCATTCTTCAGAATTTTGCCTCTAAAATTTATCTGTGAGCAGCTTCATACAATTTGCCCAGATTAGGTTTATTGATCGACTGATTGAGCAAACAGTGACATACATAGATGAGTGAATGTGTAGCAGTGGTTCCCCGCTTAATAGCTATTATCAGTGCTTTCTTGAGACAACTACTCCAATAAAACTGGGCAGCTCCCAGAAAAATAATCTTAATAATGGAAGGAGAATCGGAACGATACACCCACTTATCCACAGCCATTTTGCTCCAGGGTCTACAGAAAAGAAAAGCTTTGGATAATTTTGTCCCTCCATGTTGCCTAGGAACATGCTCTCAAACTGTACCATACATCACTCCTCAGTTTTAGAGCAGCAGTGCTGATGTAAACAGAAGTTCAAACTGGCAACATATACACACAAGCATTTATTAAGTGAGCATAATGAGACCTTTCGAAGATATGAATGAGCCTAAATGTGATTTAGGTGAGAGCCACTGTGATTTCAAGTCATCATGTTTTGTTGATCCATGTGTTTTAGCGTTAATAAAGACAATAAAAAAAAAAAACATATGGTAGAGCAAGTGCAGAGCACAGGAAAAGGGAAAAAAAATGAAGTGAAGAGGAAGACACAGTTTGGTTTATTTTCCTTAAACAATGTGACAGAGGACATAATTAAGCTGTTAGGGAACCTTTCTCTTCCCCAGCTATTACTCAATCTTGTAAATAGCAGATAAACAACTGCTGGGGTGTAAAATTATGACCTGTCAATAGAACAGTAACATCGGCAGGCGAGACATCAGAGATACTGACAGGGGAGTGAAAAACGGGGAGGAAAAAGGCAAAACAAAGACAGAAAATAGCAGCAAAAACTAAGAGGCACTTAGCGCGGCTGACAGCTCCGCTCGGCTGGCTGGAATTAAGGCAGAACACACGCACAGATGGAGATGGATGCATGCGTGCAGGAAGCTGTACTCACACATGTTTGAATATTTACATGCATGCATTGAACGTGTGCATGCACTGTCAGGGATCACCTGACTGCACTTTTATATTTCATGGCTGTGCTGCAACCAGAGTCCCTCCCTCCGACATGTTCATCATATACAGCGTGATTCAAACTCCTGAGGACACGTCACACATTGTGATCACTCTCTCTCTCTCTACAGTAGATCAGTCAGTGTCTTTCCACTTCCCTGGGAACTTTCCAAGAAGCCCCTTGTAATGCTGCACTGGGGTCAGCCAGAGGTTAAAACACTCATAAATATTTTACCTGCCCAACAGGCAAGAGGAAAGCACTATACTGTCTGGTGTGCTGTGTTCACAAGGATCAGTGGGGGAGAAAGAAGGAGGCATGTCACCCTGCACGTTTACAGTGCAGAAAATAACTCCTAACCTGTAAATAGACAGATTAAAGGGATACTGCAGCCACTTGGTGATACATTTTTATAAAGGTGGAGGACAATTTTTTTTAAATTTTTGCAGGAAAAATCCCTATTAACATCATGAAGGTATGATAATTGTTGGGATCTGAACCAAACAAACATGTTCTCTTTCATCTGGAGAACAAGACTTTTTAGCCCAGGGCATCTCTGCAGCACTACAGTGCCTCATTATAGTGCTGCTGTCTCTCACTGTTTTTCCTGTTTCAAAAAATTACGATTTGGTACTGGTTGTACAATTTGGATATTGCACTGGGCCATATTGAAATGAATTGTGGAGCCCTGGTCAAAATTTAACCAGGAAAAAAAAAACAAAAGAACAGAATGAATATTAATTTGCGTGACTCATAAACTGACTTTGATGTGTAAAAATTGGAGGTCCCCATTAAGGGAACAGTTTAATGGATGCCTTTGCAGAGTTCACAGTAAGGGTCCGCATGGAAATTATTGGGGTGGGGAAGAATACAATTTATCACTTAACTAGGCCCTCACTAGCATTATTGATATGTTTTGTACCCTCTTCCTAACTTGAAAAGAAAATGTAACACACTTTGCACCAATATCAAAAAAAATGACAGCATGAAATTGTCATAACTTGATGCATCAATAACAAAAACAAAAAAAAGGACATATTTCTGGCCAAAAAAAGAAAACCTGTCAGGAGCAGCAACTATTAAATTCTCTATTTTCCTTGGAAACTTCTGTTTCACCACTGTTTCAAGGCCCAGAGATGTAGATGTAAGCTGACACACATTTTAGGTGACAAAATATTTTTTTAAAAATTCTCTTTTTTTTTTCCATTTTTTCTTTATTCAGTGTATATAATAATAAGATGAGGAAGAAGAAGAAACTTAATTTATAGAGCACTTTTCTGAACAATGTTACAAAGTGCTTTTCTAAAGAAAATAAAACCAGACAAGCCAGATAAAAAAGAAATAAAAGCCAGGGAACAGGAGAGAATAAAAGCAATAAAACTATGATGACCAATGAATAAGAATATAAAAGGACCAATAAAAACACATATCAAACATTTCCAAAAGCTTTCACAAACAGAAAAGTTTTAAGAAGAGATTTAAAAGAAGCAAAATACTTGATAGCGTAGTAGAGCCGTGATAGCAAAATCCTGATCACGCTTTGTCACAAGCTGCGACCTGGGAGTGACCAGCAGGGCTCCTGTGGTTGGAGGGACACATACCAAGACAGCAAATGAGAAATAATAAAGACCATTTAATGCTTTAAAAATGCGCAAGAAAGTTAAATAAATAAAAATGATTCGAAATCTAACGGAGCCACTGCAGGGAGGCCAGCACGGGGGTGATGTGATCATGACTCTGTGTCTCAGTGATGAGTCGAGAAGCGTGCAGAAGAGTTAAAAATGATGAAACTGGTGTAACTTTAGAAATGATTTTGAGCTGAAATAAACACGATTGAACAACACTGTTGACTTGATGATTAAAACACAGGTTAGCGTTGAATATTACACCTAGACTCCGAGCAGCCTGCTTAATATTGTCTGACAGGTTGCCAAAATTAGCACTGAACAGAATGACCTCGTATGACTCACTGTCATTGAATTTAAGAAAGTTTTGACACATCCAGGATTTAAAATCCAAGAAGCTAAGCTGTAAGATTGTATAGCTTACACATTTATACACTGTTACACGTGAGTGAGTAAGAATCACGTCAGACCTACAGTACAACAATAATAAGCCTGATTACAGAAACAGGATTTCTGTCCTCTGCATATGGTGAAGTTGTCTCTCACACTTACAACTCTGATTTTAAAAAGAAAGTTTGGATGCTGAAAAAAACCCCACATAAAATAGAATGTGATCATTTGTTAATGCTTTTGCAACTTCATTGATTTAAAAAAATATATACATTCATTAATGTCTCCAGCAGATAGAGGGCAAAAAATGTCCAGATATAATACAAGCAACGTCGCAGCTTGTGATTTCTCTCTCTGCAGAGGAGAAAGTTAAGTTTATAACTTTTTTATTCCTAACTAATGTAATTTTCTTCAGTCGGCCTTGTTTCCATATAACTGGGGGCCATTTTACTTACTTTTAACTCCCACCTGCTCCCTGTTTTCCTTCCCAACATTGTCCTTTTTGAGAATATTCCCACAAAAATATAAAAGGTGTGGCTTTTCAACCTCGATAATTAGTCTCTTGTCCTCCCTGTTGACAGGAAACAGAAACTTCAAGGAAGTCAGCATCGATTTTGACCAGATAATATATTTTAACAAAAACAATATGAGTGAGAGTCTGTGAAAACTTGTGAACAACATGAATAACAGTAAATCTATCCTCATGCCTCCGATCTCCATGAAGGAGGCTAACACACACTTTTGACTCCTCCAGAAGTAGGAGCTGAGTACTTGATCCCTGAAAATGTACATTTAAGGTGGAATATCACGTCAAGGATAAAAGGGTGTCTTTTTTTCCCCCTCTGTGGACCTTCCTGCTGTAGATATATTTATTCTGACCCTGCAGTAGAACTGCCTGCTGGAGCACAGCTTTACCTTTGCTCCTGGAAAACAATTCATTAAAAACAGCTGCAGAGACATACTGCTGCCTCCATCATCATAATCCATCATTTTAGATTCTACCTTTACCTTAGATGACTTGTTATTGCAGCTGTCTGTGTCTTTATGGACTGAAATACGCTGTTTGGACAACAGGTGAGGTGGGTACAGGGGTCATTAACAGTCCTGTTGTTTAAAGTCATTATTTAACATCACATCTGTTCGAGTCATAATGATTATAAAAAACTGAAGTTTTGGCTCTCTGCAGGTTGATTTTCATAGTGGACTGATGTGAACTGAAATTAGTGACTGACTAGAAAAAAAGCCAAACACAATGCTGTCACACAATTTGCAAAATCATACATTTGCCTGATATTCAGTTGCAAAGTGCTGTGAGTGAATGGTTTGAAAGCTTGTCTCACACAGTGCGTTATAAAAGAGCTGCTAATCAGAATTAACTTCAAATATCTACCATTTATTCCAGGAACAACTCATTTAGATGAAGGGGCAGTGTGGAAATAATCAGTGAGCAATGTTAATGCATTGGGTAACACTTTATAACTTAGTTAGCTTAGTCAAGTTAGTTTACTCTTAATAAACAATGAAGTTATAGTAATGTTTTCTAAGTATTAACGCTTTGATTTATGCCTTTTTATCATTTCTTTGTGTGATGTGAAATAAAAATGATATAAGCTGATGAAACGACATTTACATTCTGATTTCATTAGTAATAAAGTAACTATTTTATTGTTGCACACATAACAAAAACACACAAATAAGAGCAGGCTTGGGGAGTAATGGATTACATTTAGTGGGATTATATAAGTAGGATACAATAAGAAGGTAACTTTATTCCATTGCAATTAAAGAAAAAAATGAATCAGACTACAGACACATTTAGTAAAACTGAGGATTCTTAGCATGAAATTAATTTCACGATACATTTTATAATAAAGAACTCTGCATCTAATTTAAATAAACATTTATAGGTCAGACAAACGGCTAAAGTAGCTACACAGAGCAACCGCTAACGTTAGTTACACTGAACAACCGCTAACGTTAGCTGCACAGAAGCGCCATTAACATCAGCTACACATAACAACAACTAAAGTTAGGCCGCTAACATTTGCTTCACAAACCAACTGCAAACATTTGCAACAAAAAACAACCGCTAACGTTAGCTGCACACAACCGCCACTAATATCAGCTACACAGACCAACCACTAACGTTAGTTACATAGAACAACCGCACAGAACAGCTTTTGATGTCAGGCTGCTAACATTAGCCACACAAAACAATTGCTAATGTTAGTGACACAGAACAACTGCTAAAATTTGGCTGCTAACATTAGCTACACAGAAATCTAGTTTGCAAGCTAACTTGTCATATACTACTTCTGCTATATTTAAATATTCATAATCATTAATTATTATATTATATTATATTATATTATATTATATTATATTATATTATTTCACCATATTTGGTATTTAGGTAATCCAAAAATAATGGAAAGTAATCAAGTTACTTCAATATTTTGAAACTTGGATTAAGTTACTCACTACATTTTTAATAGATAATTAAAAATAGTAATTGTAGCAGAATATAGTTTTAAAGTAACTCTCCCAATTCTGATTAACAGTGAAATAACTTTTAACTGAGTTTGTTAAACAATCAATTTACCATTTATTGTTAAAAAGTGCTACCAAGTTGTATGGGACTTTTTTTTATTTAAAAAAAAAAAAAAAACTCATCCAAAAGCCTGTTATAAATCCATAAGAATGGTACATTTTATTAACAACATGCCACTTTTCATGAATGTTGTTGTTGTGTTGTCACCACCCTCTCACCTTTCAGCCAATCACACGCCTCTGGCTTTTCTAAGCTAGCAACCTCAACAGCTGCTAGATTTAGCTCCTGTGACAATGAAAGGCGATGTCATGGAGTAGAAAGTGGGAGGAAATAAAAGTGTGATTGGGAAATATTACTTGACGCTTTAGAGATAAATGATTTTAAAAAATAATATTTCATAAAATGAGTTTTAGTCATTTCATAAAGTATTTCACAAATAATTGCATCATGTGCGAATTTATTTCATAGTTTAATATTGAACACTTTGGGGCTTTCTGGTAAATTGGAAAGGAGCTACATGATCCTCATTATCATTTAAGAGATAAGAATTGAAGTTCAAGATTAGAACGACATTCAGGTATAATACATGCAGTCCTCACAAGAAGGGTAATATTAATATTTAGTGTGAGTGTGTGCGTGTGTGTGTATGAGAGAGAGAGATAGAGAGAGAGAGAGAGTGTGTAAAGCACTTGCCCTCACAAGTGCTGGGGCAGCTCCAGTGAGTCACAGTGCCATGTATACTTCTCTCATCCAACATTTACAAGCCTTCTGCTCTCCTTCTCTCCCTCTCTCCCTCCCTCTGCTGCCAACACATTACCCATGCTCCACTGCTTCCCTCCTCTCCATCTCCTGTTTGTCTCCGCTCATCACCGCCTCTCTCTCATTGTGTTTGCTTACTCCTCATTTCACTTTGCTTTCGTCTTATTTCATTATCTTGCCCTGCATTTTTTTTGTCCTCCCCTCTCCTTCCTACACTCTTTTTCTTGTCATCTTTTCTGCTCTTCTTCTCTTCCGTTACCAGTCCTTTATTTTTCCATTTCTTTTTCTAACATATAGCTACTGCCTTATTTCTCTGTTCCTCTTACCCCACCTTGCTGTTCCTCTTCACCGAACTTTTTCATCCTCCATCTTTTATTTATCCTCATTTTCGTGCCCCCTCTTTCGCCTTCACTGTTCACTCATCCCTCATCTTTTTTCATTTTCTTTTGGCTTTTTTATCTTCTCCCCTTTCTCCTTTACTTTGTTTTCTTTGCTTCTCCATGATTCTTGTAACCTCTTGTCCTTTCTCTCTTCACTTTTATGTATTTTCCTCTCCTTTCCTCAACATTTTAACTGAATGTAATATACTGTAACAAAGGCCTTAT